>JAQHUG010000214.1:2543789-2562408 GCA_028555095.1 Dicrostonyx torquatus | reverse complement strand
GTGGCTGGGGAATACAACCCGCGCACCTCTCCCCCCATTTACAACAGCCAGACACGTCTAACTGCCCCAGCCTGAGGCTGTGTCCTCTTCTAATTCACTATTCATGGTCAGGAAGCTAAATCAGGGTTTCCCTGGTTACTGAGGGGCTCTTCTGAGAGACGTGGCTATGTAATTGGTGTTGGCTTGGTTACTGGATGTTTTAGGTGCTGAGATGAGAACACTGGTAGTGAATGCTGCCACGAGCCTCAGAAAGAAATGACCTGGCTCTGGATAAAATGAGACAGTCTGAAGATTAAGGTCCTCCTCACAATGTGCCACCCAGTGTCCCCACCTACGCTCCTGACACTGACAAGCCCAGCAGCAGTCTATAGAGTAAATGGACCATGAAAACAGTAAGTGCTGAAAACACACACACACACACACACACACACACACACACACACACACCCCAGACTCACGAAACGAATTAGGCCACTTCAGCTACCTGCTGGACTGTCACACAGAATTTGCCGTGAATATTCTGTCTGAATCACCACTCAACAAATGTTTCCTGAGCTGCTGCCTTAGCCTGGTGTTGGATACAGACATGAGGATATTTGGGGGCAGCTTGTAGAGCAGGCAAGCAGGCAAGTGATAAAGATGCGACCTCAGAGCTGATGTTTTAGAAAGAGGAAGGTGGGTACCTCATGCCTCTGCCAGGCTGTGCACAAGGCAGAGGCTTAATGGTGTTAGAGGAAATCTGGGGTCGGTCTTGTAAGCACCTGGAGAGCTATGCCCATGGCACGAGCCTGATCTTCTGCCTGAGATGCCAACAACGCACGCCAAACCTCTGGTCCACAATGGTATCTGGCTCCATGTGGGTGGCACACAGCACTTCCAAGATTCTCAGTCTCCTCCCCACACCCAGGAACCACCAGAGAGAAAGAGGAGCTGAAGGAAAGATGATTTAGGGCTGGCTACCTCCTGGAGAGAGTCCTTCTGCAGATACTGTTTTAGACCAACAGACTGAACCACACTTATTTTGTCTTCCCATGTAAGTTACAGACAACATAGTACATAATTCTGCATGTCTATATCATATTGTGAATTTTATTTTTATATGAGACATGTCAGTAGAACCACAAATACCTCCCACAAAACTTTACCAATAAAAAAGAAGAAAAAGACTTTAAAACAGACCAAAAAAAGTTAGCTAAAAAAGGGATAAAAACTGTGTAACTCTACTTAGACGAATTACCTGGAATGGCAATCACAAGACAGAAACAGAATTCCCAGGGGCTGGAAGGATGGGTCATGAGGACATACTGCTACATGACACCAAGTTTCTCTCTGAGTTTATGACAAAATTCTGGAAATGGGGAGATGTTATAGTTGCGCATGGCATGAATGTTCTTAACGGCACCACTTTTTATAAGTAAAATAGTTAAAATTTCTAGTTTACCAAAATAAACCCACTCCTCTTCATAAATGGTGGAACATTTAATTGCCAGTTTACAAGAGAATCCAATGAAAAATAGAAACAACCTTCCTCAAGACCCAGTAATACCACTTTTGGGTATATATCCAAAGGATGCTCAATTGTGCCACAAGGACATGTGCTCAACTATGTTCATAGCAGCTTTGTTTGTCATAGCCAGAACCTGGAAACAACCTAAATGTCCCTTGATCAAAGAATGGATAAAAAAAATAATGTGGTACATTTACACAATAGAGTACTACACAGCAGAAAAAGGTAATGACAGCTTGAACTTTGCAGGTGAATGGATGGAACTAGAAAACATTATTTTGAGTGAGGTAACCCAGATACAGAAAGACAATTATCACATGTACTCACTCATAGGTGGTTTTTAAACATAAAGCAAAGAAAGCCAGCCTACAAACCACAATCCCAGAGAATTTAGACAACAATACGGACACTAAGAGAGAGTTACATAGATCTAATATACATGGGAAGTAGAAAAAGACAAGGGCAACCAAACTAAGAGAATTCTAGAAAGAGGAAAGTCAGAGTCAGTCACTAACCAGATACAGAGGAAGCAAGATGAGAATGCCTCACTGAGAAAAGGTACCAAGTCATGTAGCTAAACATAGATAAGGATTATCAGTTAATTTAAGTTGTAAGAGCTAGCTAATAATAATCCTAAGGTAATAGGCCAAACATTTTTAAATTAATATAAGCCTCTGTGTGTTTCTTTGGGATCGAATGGCTGTGGGACCAGGGCAGGACAGAAACTACTGTCTACAAATGATGCCCAAATGTTTGGCAAGAATTTCCACATAAAGTCTGAGAAAGTTTTTTTTAAAAAGGATTCTAGACAGACAAGAATAGAGTCAAGTGCAGCTTCTTGGTAACTGTCTTTACTCTGGTAAAGACTTTGCTGGCAGTGAGCATACGAATGACTCCCTTAAGAGAGGCTTTATGACTCAACCCTTGCAGATCTTTTAAGAGGCTCTTCCACCAAATATTTAAATGGTGTTTATGAACAGCCAGGAACACATTTTTTGGTGGTGGCATGAACCTAGAAACTCCACAGAGTTGTGGCAATAAATCGGGTTCCTGCCAGTCATGAAGTTAGACTCTCAAAATGCTAAGGAATGGGATGGGGCCAAGCACCAAATCTGCAGCTATAATCCTAGCCATATTGCTTAGCATACTAATGCTCATATGATCAGAAAAAGATTGAAAAAATATACAGTAAAGACAGATTCAGACCAAAACAAACAAACACACCTCTAAATGGTTTACAGTGTGTTTAAAAACACACAAAGGCTTGGGAAAGAAAAGAAAAGCATAAAATCCTTAGAAGTCACAGTGGAGCAAGTGGCTGGTTAAGGTTGAGGAAACAAAGGCGGGGGAACATTTTATCACTGTATCTTCAGTCCCCACAATCACAAATTTATTGTCCTCAAGGAGATTCCTGCTTGGAATCTCAGACTCACTGCTGCCACTACAGCCAGTGCAGCCGGAGCCACCACTGTGGATGTCTGCTGGCACACAAGCCTTTGGGACTTCTTCCCTTTCTCCAGAATCTACAGAAGCATCTCCAGTTGGACTCTTAAAAAAGGGGTCTCCAGTAAACCACTGCTCCAGTACAGTCCCACAAAAGAGTGGGAAGGGTGCCCAAGCTCCAAATACACTGTGTTGCACACACCCCCACCCCCAATATCTCCAGCTGCCACCCACCCTCACCCAATTGCAGCTGCCTTGGCTAGATGAAGATGTGTTTAACTATCCTTAATTCCTGGTGTGGTCTGGAGCAGGACTTGAGGGGAGACAAGACAGAGGCTTTCCCGTGGTGAGTCAAATCCAGTACTGAAGTCGATCCTGTTTATTATCCTGTATCCCTTCCAGCTCAGTTAGTCCTTATTTATGTAATAAATATACAGCATCCATAGCAGCCTACCTAGGCCTCCCCATTATTTGCACATTACATTTTTTTTATTTCTTTGCTTTCCCCCCTTTCTCTACACACTTTTTCTTTTTCTTTGTCCTCTTGAAGTAACAACTTCACGTAAACTGGCCTAGTTTACATAGTCTCTATGGCTTGACCTCCTGAGAGATGAGACCATTCAATGATAGATAATTGAAACACTTTTATTTTTTGGTATGTTCTTAACCAAAACTCCATCTTCCTGCTCCCTTTAGAATGTTTGTACCTCTACCACTTCTCATGTATACACCCTATACTTCATATATATGTATGTACCCCATTCTTCTAGCAACCTAATGCTATCACTAGACCCACTGAGATTCCTTTTCTTCCCACTCACACTCAAAAGTAATTTATCTATTAGTGACATCCATCAGTGTCCCTTTACTCCTAAATCAATCACTACTAATGGAGTGGCTGTTTTGTAGTCATGGGGTGTTACAGACAGTATTCAATTCTCAGGGAAGGACAGGGGATAGAACTTGATGCCCAGTATGCTAATCTAACAGAGAAAAGTATCACCCAAACCACACTGAAACCTTGTCTCTCCTGAATGCTACAAACTTCTACAGTGGAAGAAAACAGGTGACCTGAATTGAAACAACAACAACAACAAAAAAAAACAAATCAATAATCTAACCACAAATGGTAAAGTCCCAACACAAAAACATAAGCAACATGAAAAACCAAGACAACATGCTTCCTCCAAAAATTACCAGTCCATTGTAACTCACAACAAGAAAGACTGAGATTAAACTCTGTGCAGAGGAATCAAAGGATGATCACCGTTAGAGTCAATGAATTCAAAGAAAATGCAAATAACCTCCTGAATTCCCAGAGAACACAAACAGCTGAATAAAGTAAGGAAGCCAATTCAGGATATCAAAATAGAATTCAATATAGACAAACACTGAAGGAATGTGAAACCTAACTCATTGAAAGCACAATAGGTATAGAAAGCTCAGAGGACACCCTTATGAAGAGAATGGCTAATGTGGAGGACAGAATGCCAGAAGATGAGCTGGAGGAATCTGACCATTTAGCCAAGGTCAGTGATAACTTTCTTAAATGTATCAACAGAGCATGCAAGATCTTTGTATGCCACGAAAAAGCAAACTCTACCACTATGAGCATGAAAGAAGGAGGATTTCATTCCAAGGGCAGAGAAAATGTTTTCAGAAGAACTTCAGAAAAAAATATTCTAATGTATGAAGAGAGGGTGATCCGTGCACAAGAGGCACACAGGATAGCAAATACGCAGGGCCAGAAAAGAAGCTCTCCATGTCATCTTGGAGTTAAAACACTGAATACATGAAAGACAAAAAGGGTCTTTAAAGCTGTAAGAGAGTAGGGTCACGTCACACATAGAGACAGCTACTCACAAAACAGCCGAATCTTCAGTGGAAAGCTTAAAACCCAAAAGAGCTTAGACCGATGCATTTTATAGTCCAAAGGACCACAACTGTCAATCTAGCCTAATAAACCCAGAAAAACTATCCTTATAATTGAACGAGAAGGAAAAACTTCCTACAATAAACACAAGTGAAGGAATTTATGACCACCCATAGATGATACTGGAAGAAATACTTTGGGGTGAAGAGAAACATACACACAGAAGACACTATGAGGAAAACCCAAACAATGCTAAGGTAATCATTAAGCAAAAGAGGATCAGGAGAACAAAGCATTACAAATTCAACAGAATGACAGATACCAATGCACATCTCCCAGCGATAACTCTGAATATAAATGATCTAAGTCTTCCTTCCAGAAGACACAGACTAGAAGACTAGACTATAAAACAGAAGTTTCCTTTTTGCTTCCTCCAAGAAACACACCTTACCATTAAGATAAACACTATTTTAGGGTGAAAGAATGGAGAATGGTGTGCCAAGCAAATGCAAGGAAACAAGTTGGTGTGGCTATTCTAATGTGACAAAACAGACTTCAAACTAAATCAAGTTTGAAGATATAAAGAAGGTTACTTCATACTGATCATGGAAAGAAATCCATTAGAAAAAATTACAGCCCTAAATATATACTCACCAACACAGGTGCACTCAATTTCAAAAGAGCAAATAGTATTACATATGAGGATTCAGGTTTAATCCCAACACAATGATAGTGACTTCAATACCCATACCCACCATTAGACAGATGGGATAGTCAGAAAAACAAATGAAAAAAAAAACACTGGAATAAAATGACATCATAGGGAAGAATAACTGAATAGGTACGTACACAACATCCCCTCCCCCAGTCAGATTGGCCTAGAAAACAAAGTTTGGCAAGGTTGGTAGGAGTGTAACCTGATGCAACCACTATGAAAATCAGTGTGGAGGCTTCTCAAAAAGCTAAAAATAGAACTGTCATATGGCCCAGTTATAGCACTCCTGGCAATACACTGAAAAGACTCCATAGTCTATGGCAGAGATACTCACTCAACTGAGTTCACTACTGCTCTTTCCATAGTAAACAGAAAATATAAGCAACCTTAGATATCCAGCAGTTTAGGAATGAATACTGAAATTGGGGTACATAAAACGAAATCTTATTCAGCTGTAGACGAAAGTGAAATTCACAGGGACATGAACCAGAAGATATCCTGAATGCAGTAGCCCAGGCCCGGAAGACAAATGCCCCATTCTCTTTCTCAGATGCAAACCTTAGCTTCAAGTTCTTCACTCGGAACACATGTAGAGGACAAGATACTCTTGTGTAGGAGTGTGAGGTGAGCTCCTTTGGCAGCTATCTTAAATACCCCGTGGGAGTGGTCCTGACTCCCCCAAGGAGGGTTCAAGACCTGGTATGCTGGGATTTGGAGTCCAGACCAATGCAACTCTCAGGCCTGGGGGCTATGCTCCTGACTCAACACTTAACTTCCCTAGTGCTGAGAGGTACTAGTCACCCGCGGCGAGAAAAGTGTCAGAAGTCTAACCCTGCTGTGACCTCTGTGGGCTACAATAGTGACCAGCCAGGAAAAGTGAGCCCACTAGTATAACAGTGTACAGTACAGTAGCCAGGTGGTGGTGGCACATACCTTTAATCCCAGCACTTGGGAGGCAGTGGCAGGCAGAACTCTGTGGGTGTGAAGTCAGTCTGGTCTACAAAGTAAGTTCCAGGACAGCCAGGACTGTAACACAGAGAAACCCTGTCTTGAAAACAAAAAAAAAAAACAAAGCAAAACAAAAATAGTGTAGAGTACAATGGCATGATTGTTATGGGGGTAACAAAGAACTCCCTGCCTGGATGTGAGGCCATCCAGCTCTGCAGAAGGGAACTCGTGCCTGGTATTGTCGACCTGGACAAGAGCCCATTGTTGAATGGATAGACCCTGAAGTGGAACCTATTAGTACTGTTCGCTAAACTGGCATGTTTTCGATCTGCTTTTAATTAGTGCTGTTTCAGCCTAAGGGGTTAAGAAATTTCTTTTTTACAGTGGGCAGTTGTTAATGCAGGGTTTCATAACCGCTCAATAGTCATCTATACCATTCCCTCCAAGGCACAAGGAACACTATGGGAAGGATATAAGAACCAAAAGATGCAGAAGAGCGTTGGGAAATGATGTCTTTTAGACATTGCATGGCTAATGCACTTCTGAACTCAAAGGGGGCAAGACGGAATCTGTCAATATTGACTCATGGATGGAGGAGGAGCTTATAAGGTCTCACCCCCTTCTGAGGAGCTACAGGCAACTAATGGCTGCTGGTGTTGGTGGTCTCATTTTCTTTAGTGGTATAGCCACCAGTGAGTTGCCTGTGATCCAATAAATCATCAATAAATGCTTAATAGGCCACAATAAAATAAAATAAAAATACTTAAAGGGGTGGGGGCTGATGTGGGAGTCCCTTCTGTGTGCTGTGATTACCATTAATGAATAAAGAAACTACCTTGGCCTACTGATAGGGCAGAACTTAGGTAAGTGGGGAAGATGGAACTGAATTCTGGGAGGAAGAAGGCAGAGTCAGGGGACACTATGGAGCTGCCGCCGGTCAGACATGCCGGAACTTTGCTGGTAAGCCACAAAAATGATATACAGATTAATAGAAATGGGTTAAATTAAGATGCAAGAGTTAGCAAATAAAAAGCTAGAGCTGATGGGCCAAGCAGTGATTTAATGAATACGGTTTCTGTGTGATTATTTCAGTTCTGGGCAGCCGGGACAAACAAGCAGTTCCATGCAACAGGGGGCTTGGGTTTTAGCTCAGGAATAGTGTTCGCCTAGCACGTGTGAAGCCAAAGATCAAAAGACCACACACACACACACATACACACACAAGTCCTACTAACACTCACTCAGCATACAAGATGAGCTAGCCAGCACCAGAGGAAAAAAAGAAATAAAAAGCAAACAAGTCGGGAGCTAAGAAACAAAATCGTCTCTTCATTTTTAAGATGCCATGATTTATTAAGTACAAAATCCTGAAGAATCTATCAAAAATGCAGAGAACTAACATACACGTTCAGCTAGGTCACAAAATATAAAACATGAATAAAATAATATTTCCATATAGTAAATATAAATATTCATAAGTTAAAATGGAAGGAAAGTATCATTTGAAAGCATCTCAAAGAGGATGAAATCCTTCAGTAAACATGAATACATTACAAATAAACAAACAGGAAGACACATGATGTTGACTGTTGTGACACCTCCTTGTAGACTACTGGTTCTAAATCTGTGGCTCACAACTGCTGTGTACCAGGGTCTGGTACCCTGTAAAGATTTGTTACTTGTATTTTAATAAAAGGCTGATTGGCCAGTAGCCAGGCAGGAAGTATAAGCAGGGTGACCAGAACAGGAGAATTCTGGGAAGAGGAAAGGCTGAGTCTGTAGTCGTGATCCAAACACAGAAGAAGCAAAATGAGAATGCCTCGCTGATAAAGGTGCCAAGCCACATGGCTGACACAGACAAGAATTATAGGCTAATTTAAGATGTAATAAGTTAATAACAAGCCTAGGCCAACCAGTTTATAATTTATGTAGATCTCTGTGTGTTTCTTCAGGAAAGGCTTCAGGACCGGGTGAGAGAGAAACCTCCATCAACACGCAACCCTTTAAAGGTCAGATGGCCCTTTCACAGGGATCATATATCAGATATCCTGCATATTGAATATTTACATTACAATTAATAACAGTAGCAAAATTACAGTTATGAAGTAGCAACAAAATAATTTTATGGTTGGGGGGGGTCACCATAACTTAAGGAACTGTTAAGAGGTCTCAGTATAGGAAGGCTGAGACACTGATATTGACAGATGTCAGTCTGCCCCAAACTTTAACATCCTCCCCATCAAGACCTCAGCAAGAATTCTGTATGGCAACATCATATTCTACAATTTATTCTTAAAAGCCCAGTCCGTGGAATGACTAAGAAACTCTGAAAACACAGACTACAGAGTGGAATCACTGTAACCAGGATCACATTTTGGCACACAGCAATAACCAGACTGGTGTGATATGTTGGAGGAAGGACAGAAAGGACACACAGGCCAACGGAACAGAAAATACAACTTAGAAATTAGCTGTAAATTGATAAGTACTTTAAATTGATAACTCATAGAGATTTAAAAACCAATTAAATAGGTGGAGACTGGACTGGGGCATTTTCTGGTGACAGACCACTGGGCTAACATGTATGACGTGCTGGGTTCAGTCCCCAGCACCTGAGAAATGAAGCATGGTGGCATGTGCCTGTAATCCCAACACTCAGGGAGGTGGAAGCAGACGCTTATGGTCATCTCTGGCTACACTGTGAGTTCAAAGTCGGTCTAGGCTATAATGAGATCCTGTCTCAAAAAATGGGGGGAGGTGGTATAGAAATTATAATAGCCACGTACACCAAGGCTTCTCATGGTGCTATACAATGCTTGATTTCCTGTTGCCACCTGCTCCCCTGGGTTGAAAAAAAGAGTCCTTTACCAATTACTCCCAGGAAATGGGCCGCATTCTGAACAGAGAAATCTGGCACCATACGTGGGAGGCACAGAGAGAGAAAGTCTGAGGTTCAGCTCATCAGGCAGAAGGAAGGAGGCAGCTGCTGCCTCCGCATCTGAATGGCTGCACACGTGTCAGGACTCCTGGGCACCTCTTTTGTTCTAGGGGACACGGGTGCATACCAGAAAGCCTGGATAGAGACGGGAGAGGTATCCAATTAGAGTGCATACCATGGTCACAGGAAGGCTAGGGACAGCCCGGCTTCACAGCTAACAAGGACAGATCACACTATCCCTGCGGTGTGATCAGTCTAATTTAAAAGAACCTAAGTCACTGGAAAAGCTGTGGGTAAGCAATGGAAGCCATGCTATTATTTACTCCGAGGGAGTTGCCCTTTACCCTCTTATAGGCTTATGTGATGCTCTTATTTACTGTGTGTGTGTGTGGGGGGGAGGATCCTTTAACCTCTTACAGGCTTGATGTGACTACAAAGGATGTGCTCATGCTTCTTACAAAGCTGCATACGGTTGGCTCCACACCTTTTTGCTGTGACATCCGTTTTAGCCTAGGCTCCTGGAAACTATGTTCTACAGAGAGATGGTGTCGACGCACTCAGAGACTGACCTTGTTGTGTAACATTTGTGATGTCCTGGGTTCTAACTCCCACCATTAGAAAGCTAATGAATACATTAGTTAATTAATTCTACAATCTACTCTGCTCAATTATAGACAAGAAACAATTCTTTGCCTTCTACTGTCCGGCACTTCACATCTTTTTCCTAGCCTTTAATTGTCAGCATAATTCTCAAGGCCAAATACAGTGATTTGCTATTGGTTAGGAACTGGAATCTGATGCCCATACATATAGTTGCATGATTTTGGAACTTCACACTTAACTCGCGAGGACTCTTGTTTTCCTGCCTATAAGAAGGGGACAGCAGTGTCTTGTGTTCAGAGTGGCCAGAAGTAATTGAGTGAGTGCATACAAGGGGCTGAGGCCATGGTTCTCAACCTGTCAAATGACCCTTTCACAGGGGTCACATAGCAGATATCCTGCATATCAGTTACACTACAATTCATAACAGTAGCAAAACTACAGTTATGAAATAGCAACGAAATTACAGTCCGGGGTCACCACAACGTGAATTGTATCAAAGGGTCACAGCATTAAGGTTGAGAACTGTTGGGCTGGGAGCTGTTCCTTGCATATGGCAAGCACTGAATACAGACAGCAGCTATGAGAGTCATCATTGTCACCATGTGTCAAACAGTGCTAGGTTGGCATAAAAACACTAAACAGCACATTTCAAGATTGGGGCTTCATGAAATGAGCCAAACATATGCCTCACCCTTCGCCTGCATTTCTAGTTTCTGTGACAATTCCAAGGACAAATGGATTCATTCACTGCACTCTACAGTGATTTTTTTGATTAAAACAACTATTACCTAATTGCATTCAAATTTCTCAGACGTACAGACAGGCGTGCTCGTTCATGAGGTTGAATAACAGCGGTGCAGAGCAGGGCAGAGCACCCTGTGTCTCCAGGAGACACAGAGCCTTGCATGGGAAAAGCCTCCCCCACAGATATCCACAACATGGGCTTCCTCATTTGAACGTCAAGTGTTATATTTGGACACATATGAGTATATACATATGCACACACATATCTATTAATATGAAAGATGTGTCTATGTCATTAAGTAAGTGCCTGTGTGGTTGGAGTGGGAGGCGGAAAGATGGGGGACTTGCAGTTTTCTTCCAATTTATGTGATCCTTGCATCTTTTATATGAGACTTGATTTGTATTTTACTTCACATTTTAAAAGGAAAAAATGAGAAACTTGTGTCTTTTCACTTAAGACAAGACAATCATCATCCTATGTATCCAATTTCATTTAAAAAGTATTCTCAGTTAGGTTTCTCATTTGAAAACACAGAAAAGGTGTGACAGAAACTCCGAACAGACTGGAAGGATTTGGTCATTATAAAGAAAGCCTCCTTTAAACAAAGCTCATGCTGTCATAGTCTGGAGTTAAGGACTATGGGGAGGCATTTGGGGACAAACTGAAAATCAATGTTTCTTTGTCTCTTACCATGATTTTAATTGAAACAGCATGTTTGTTTTAAATCTATAAATGATTTTTTTTAACTGCTATGAGGGTTCTTAGGAAAGAAACCTTAGGGGAACGTGTTTCTGCACTCTCTGCTGGCAACTCTGCCCTAGCTGTCCACAGAGTGCCACCCACCACGACTTCTCCAGGTGCTGCCCACCTGTGTGTTCTCTAAGGTCACGACTAAAGGTGTGGGAATGTTCATAAAAAATAAACCCAGAGGACAGAGAAGAGCTTGCTGCTCTTGCAGAGGGACTGCGTTCAGGTCCCCGCACCTACCCAGCAACTTGTAACTGTCTATAACGCCAGTTCCAGGGGATCTGATGCCTTCTTCTGGGCTCTAAGAGCTCTTGCATTCACATGGTTCACATATATGCCCTCATGCACATATGCATACATAAAAAGTTAATAAATATTTAAAAATAAACCCAAGACCCATAAAATTTACCAATATTTAAGAAAAATCTCTAAAATTTAGAGAAGTGAGAAAATTGTTTATAAACTTAAAGTTGGAAGGTTTTTCTAGGCAAACCACATGATTTGGAAGTCAACAGGGGATACAGATGGACAAGAATTGGATATAACATAAAATTTCCCTCCAAAACTACACTATGGCAATTGTCAACATGTAAATAACAAACCTCAAGGAAAAAAGAAACAATTACACACATATAATAAAGTCTAGGCTTCTTGACATAGTATTTATTAATCATAAAAATGACAACATAACAGAAAATAAGTAACACAATACAGTGACAACATAAAATTTAAATGACAAAAATTTAAACCTTTTCATTAAGGAAATGAAAATTATAAATGAGATTGACAAATGACATTTCTAATAACACACACAAGTATTTGCACAGGGCTGGGTAACTAGGCACAGTCGCAAACTGTTGGCAAAAGTGTTACACGGTCCCTTGTTTTTAAAGACCAATTAGAAATAAGTTCATAAACTTTGCTATTTATTTGTGTGCACGTGCGTGCCTGCCTCTCTGTCTGTCTTGTTTGTTTTGAGATTCAGCCCAGGGCTTCCAGCTTATTATTAGTTTTCTCAAATGAAATCTTAGTAGGCAGCCCAAGGCAACTTGTGAGTCTTCCATCTAAGCCTGGAAGCGATAGAATTATAGGTATCCCTGCAAACTCAGCTAACTTTATCAAACTGAAGTGTACGAACGTGCACTAACTGAGACTGTTCTGAGTTTATCTTCTCCGTGTCTGTTTGCAGGTTCCTGTCTTGTGCACAGCCCTGCCTGCAGCACCTAGGCCAGCTCCCTTGTACCAAGCATCCCTGCTTTGCATTTGTGTGCCAAAGGTCACATTCTCTGTCATTTTCATTTGACCAGAAGACTAAACTCCTTCATGATGTGATGGTGACCAAAGCACCACACACCCATCCAGAGAAATCCTCCACTGGTCTCTGCTTATCATCAGCAAAAAAATCTTTCCAAGAATTCATGTGGAAATGTCAGCAAGTGCATGGTTGTCTGACAAAAGCAACGTGCTTGTGTGTAAACTGCCACACATGTAATAATAACACACACAAAAACCACGCATGAAAATAATGAAATAATGGCTACAAAGGTAAGAAGAAACTATTATGCTACTTCTGGAAGAGAGAGTGTGTCCGAGATGTTTAGAGTAAGAAAATTACTTTCACTTACAAATCTTTTTTATGCAGAGAAAACTGTATGATTTTAAATTATGCAAAGAAAAGAGAAATAAATACTGTGTGTTCATATGGTAATGTATCAGCTATTCTAAAGAGACAATTAATTAGTAGAGAAAATTTAGATGAAACAAAACATACCCTGTGTCCTTGAGTGGGAAGACAAGGAACTATCTAAAATCAATTCTCAAGGCTATGCATAAACGTTATGTATTCCAATTAAAATCTCAAATCCTTTCTTTTGATTCTAGACTCCCCAAAATTTCAAAGTTCATTTTGGAGACTAAACATTTAAGAACAGGCACTAACGCTGCTAAGAAGCAGACTAGATGTTTGTGATAAGTATGGGAACAGGGTTTCCAACCAGCTATAAAAACCAAGAAGGTAATTTTCTGGGCATGTGATACATATCCTATGTCTCAGCACCTGGGAGGTAGAGGCCACAGATCTTTGTGGGTTTGAGGCCAGCCAGGGCTACCAAATGAGACCCTATCTCAAAAAATAAGAAAATGAAAGAAAAACTAACATATGGACAGACACGAAATTGGGACAAAATAAAATGTCCAGAAGTAGATCAATGTGTCCAACTGTTCATGTGTTCATACATGTAAATGTTCTGGAAGGGTAGATACTGGTTGTATGTTGGCCATCCATCATACATCCACCACTGTTCCTCGTTGTTGCACCAAAGACAAGGAAGGATGGGCTCATTTTTGCTCACAGTCTGAGGCTGCAATCCATTATGGTGGGAGAAGCATGATGGTAGAAGTCAGAGACTGCTTGTTACTTAGCAACCAGAAAGCAGAGAGAGGTAAATTCTGATGCTCAGTTCACTCCTTTTTTTAAAATACAACCTGCGACCCTCGCCCACTCACATTTAGGACTGTACTTCCCTTCTCAACGAGCCTGATCCAGAAAACCCGTCATGGGTAAAAAAACTTCAATTTGTCTCAAAGGAGACTCTAAGCCCTGACACTGACAATACTGATCATCACAGTTCCTGACTTCGTGCTGATGGACTACGTCTTGAATCTTACTGAATTCAGCTAGTTGTAGAAAAGCAAATCACAAAGCAGTGTGGGTATTAGAGCAAACATAATTACACTGCATATAGATAGAGCTGTAATATTTTATAGATTTCTATGTCAGTTAATACCCTATGAAGAATATGGGTGGGAACACCACATAGAATAGGAAAGGGAAGCTAAGTGGGGGAGAGATAGGCACAGTGTGAAGTCAGATCACATTAGCAGAAGACCATGACTGCAAAGACAGAGCTCTTGCTATTATGCACGTGGCCCCTAAGCCTCAGATCGCCGGGTTTTGTGTGCCTGGGCAGAGGGACACTTTGGATGTCCTCTAAGTGAGACAGATGGCGATGTTTCCAGAGCAGCATCTAGCCAGAGATACCTGCCAGCGAGGGCATCAGTGCGGCCCTCTGTGTGCATGTGATGCTCCTCTCACTCATCAGAGGGATGCAGAAACCGGACCCAACTTTCCTCTTCTTCCTCCCAGTGCTTGATGTTCTGAAACAGGGTCAGTCTGAGATTAACACGAAGGCCTGGGAGGGACAGCACTTCAACACCAGAGACCGTGTGTAAGCTTTCACTTTTAGCTGGGCTGCCAGGTACTGCCACTTCACCGTGCCCCAGACACTCAGGCCTCCACAGTGCTTTGCCTAGGAAAATAAGAATCCCAAATAAAATTACCTAAGCCCCTGTTAAGTGGCTAGCTTACACTGTGTCCACTGGATGGAGTACTCAGAACAAGGGATGCCAAGTTATGGAGCCAGGATGGCAAGTTCCCACTGTTGATAAAGGTGGAGTCCAGGCTCTATGGGTTCATTGTAACCATGGGGACACAGCACCTGCAGAGAAAATCTAGCCATGATCTCTAGATCACTTCGGACTATGCTCCAACAGTGAGTTTCTGTAACTCAGCAAGTTCTTTAGCAATGCGGCTGTGCCAGTTATCCTCCGTGAGCCCAAACAACATGGCCACCAGAAAAGGCAGCATAGCCCTGTCATAGAATTGCTCAGGGTACTTCCCTCCCTGACTTCTCAGAACCATCCCTGACTGGCTGGCTGAGCAGACAGACAGCTGGGGAGCAGCATGGCTCGAAAGGGGAGTTCAGTGCCGTCGTAAAGATAAGGAAGCGATGCCAATGCTCCTATACCAGGGAGCCATGGTCCTCCCAGGAGTCTAAGTCGACCCAAACTCCATGTCATTACATGTACTTTAGTTCCTGCTCTAGAGAGCTGAGGACCACAAGCGGACTGTCCGTGAGGTGCTGTTTCTCTCCAGCAAATCACTTACTCTTTAAGATCCACAACACTGCCTGTGTGGTGGTTTGAAAGAAAATGGCATTAGTAGGGAGTGACACTACTAGGAGGTGTGGCTTTGTTGGAGGAAGTGTGCCACTGTGGGGGTGAGCTTTGAGTTCTCCTATGTGATGCCCAGTTGCTCCTACTGCCTCGAATCAAGACGTAGACCTCTCAGCTGCCTCTCCAGAACCACGTCTGCCTGCATGCCGCCATGTCCTGACATGACGGTAAGGGACTCCTCTGAAACTGTAAACTAGTCCTAGCTATGCTTTCCTTTATAAAAGTTACTGTGGCCATGGTGTCTCTTCACAGCAATAGAAGTCCTAACTAAGATAGCCTACAATTTTCCTAGGTGCAAAGCTCTTTTGAACACACATGCCTGTGCATACAGACAGGCACACACATGCCTATACATGCACACAAAGGCACATACATACATACACAGGTAAATACATGTTCATATACACACAGGTACACAGGCACACAAACACACACACTATGCTGGCTATTTTTTGATGTCAGATTGACACAAGCTAGAATTATCTCAGTTATCTGAGAGAAGGGAACCTCGATTAAGAAATTGCTTCCACACCTTTAATCCCAGCAGTTGGGAGGCAGAGGCAGGCGGATCTCTGTGAGTTCAAGGCCAGCCTGGTCTACCAAGAGCTAGTTCCAGGACAGGCTCTATAGCTACAGAGAAACCCTGTCTCGAAAAACCAAAAAAAGAAAAAGAAAAGAAATCACTTCCATAAAATTGGGCTATAGGTAAGCCTGTAGGACATTTTCTTAATTAGTGATAGATGTTGGAGGGACCAGACCATTGTGGGTGGTGCCACCCCTGGAATGGTGGGCCTCAGTCTGTAAGAAAGCAGGACAAGCAAGCCATGAGGAGCAAGCTGTAAACAGCACCCCCCTGTGACCTCTGCATCAGCTCCTGCTTCTAGGTTCTTGATTTGTCTGAGTTCCTGCTTTGGCTTCTCTCAACGGGCTGAGATTCAGATAACTATGCCCAATAAACTCGCTCTTCCCTGAGTTTCTTCTAGCCATGGTGCTTCATCATAGCAACAGCAATTCTATGATGCATAGCCATACACACATGTACAAGAATGCACACATACACATATGCACAGGCATAGTCAACAGACATACACATAGAGGCACAGACACGAGAGAGAGAGAGAGACCAAAGCTAACTGTAATAAGGGTGTGTCTGTAATCCCATCACTTGGGAGGCAGATGTAGGAACATTTTCAAAACTTTGAGGCTATCCCAGTCTACACAATGAATTCCAGGCCAGCCATAACTACATTGGTGCGATCCTGTCTCAAAAAAAAAAAAAAGGGGGTGGGGATAATTTACAAGAGTATGTTTTAATCAGGAGGATTCACAGAAGTGAATCAATGTGACTAAAACTAAAAGGCCAATGAATTAATACATCTTTGAGACCTGAAGAACACAGTACGATTATCCCTTAAATGTCTTCCTGTCACATCCGTGCCTCTGACCTTTGCAGAAGGCTTGCCTTGCACTACTCACCAACTGGCAGCCTTCTAGGGAGCTGACAAGCTGGGCGTTCTGGCAGGAGAGGATGGAGCCGGCGAGGTTGAGCATCACACACACTGCAGAGAGCAGCATGAAGAAGGTAATCTGGAAGCAAACCAAACACACATTGATTATCCACTTGGCGAGGCTTGGAGGGAAAATGACTTGGTTTTCCAAACACTTTGGCTTGACGAAGTAATTACATGAACAATATTTATATGTTTTAAAGGAAAATGTGATTGTTTCTCAAGATGGCAGCTTCGTATTACCCTAAATAGCAAAAGTGAAAACTCCGAAGAGCCGTAGCAAGTTACCATGAATTTCTTTGGAACTTACGATTTAAATTTTAGAAGCTAAACCCAAATATACTATGCATTCCAGACGCTCAATAGGAACATGCCAGAACTTATTAAACAAAATTGAGGAAAGGAGTATATTGATTAGAAGGATGTTAAATTGATTTTATTTAGTTTCTAGAGTAGAAAATTTTGTACATGTGCAAAAGAGAAGTGGATAAAGAGGCCCTGGGTACTCATCACCCATCCTCAATAATCAACCAACTCAGGGCCAGCTATTCTTCACTGCTCTCCATGGGGAATATTCTGCCACAAAAGGAATTCATACAACCCCACCTTAAATGTTTCAGTGTATATTTCTAAATAATTGTGAGCCATTTTTATAAATATTACTGAAGTACTGTTGTCATGATTATTAAGGTTAAACATTCAATAGTATCAAATTCTAGAATGTTCACCTTGCCTCATTTGTCTATTTTCCAGTCTTTGAATCAGGTCACACAGGATACAGTCGAGGTCCAGAAGGCATTGACAGCTATGAAATCTTCCCTTCTTTTCCCTTCCCTCCTTTCCTCTCCACTCCTCCTCCCTTCCCTCCTCTCCCCTCTTCTCCCCTCCAGACAGGGTCTCAGGACATATCCCATTCCAGCCTCAAACTCACAGTCCTCCTCCCCCTGCCTCCCAAATGCTGGGGAAATTCTAAATCCATGAGTTTCCACATTAAAACTTACTGAGGAAATGAATTCATCAGCCCGACGGAGTGGATAACCAGGCCGAGTATTATAAAACACCTCTTTGGGATCAAGAGCAATCTAAGCTAATATGATCCAAAGCAGGCAGAGTACCAGGAAAACTTGTAAAGACTTTGAAACAGGTGAGAAATACTAGTTATCAACGGTTCCTAGTGCACCCTTCCGAGCTACTTTGCCCTTCATCGTCGTGATGCCTATTTAAACCATTCCGAGCTTCAGAAAAGGACATTAGTGCAGATGACTCTTGGCAATGCAAACATAAAGAAATTCTGTCTGACGAAATGGAACTAACTGTCACCCATGGCTACTAGGAACTTCCCCATCTACTTCAAATTATATTTCAGGATTACTGAGAGCCCACATGTCTGCAGTGTTTGAGTTTCTACTAGAAGTGCCTGGAAAATGTCCCAATTCCCTCTTGAAATAATGAGTTTTATCATCTTTGGCCCATGTTTATCGTGATGTTAAAAGTTGGTTCCTGAGTGTTCTGCAAGGATAACTAATGAGGTGCTTTGGTTTGATGTGTGTGTGTGTGTGTGTGTGTGTGTGTGTGTGT
>JAQHUG010000214.1:2517754-2537225 GCA_028555095.1 Dicrostonyx torquatus | reverse complement strand
CTGGTTAATAAAGAACACTGCCTGGCCTGTGGGATAGGCCAGCCCTTAGGTGGGTGGAGTAGACAGAACGGAAGTTCTGGGAAGAAAGGAAGTATGCCAGATGCCATGATGCTCCGTTCCAAGATGGATACAGGTTAGAATCTTCAGATAAGTCACCACCTCGTGGTGACACACAGACTATTAGGAATGGGTTAGTTTAAGATGTGAGTGTTAGCCAAGAAGAGGCTAGTGATAATGGGCCAGGCAGAGTTTAAATGAATACAGTTTGTGTGTAATCATTCTGGGTATAAGCCAGGGCCAAAAGCAGGCCCACCGCCAGGAGCCAGGCGCCGGGAAAACAGCCTTGCTCCTCAGCGGAGACACAGCCGCTCCTCATACAACAGTTTCATTTCCGTGTGGTTATTTCAAATGTAAGCTAGCCCGGCGGCCGGGAGCTGGGCGGGACTGAACAAAAGGGCCTGTATTCCTCTCAGGTGCTGGGAACACAGCCCTCTCCTCCTCATTACTACACCTAAGGAGACAGAAAATCCTTGGCAGATACGGAGCTCACACTCTGGACAAAGTGGAGCAAAGCAAGAAATCAACAGAAGACAAATGGCAATGGGTCTCTGCCATGGCCTAGGGGGATCTGCTTTAGAATAGCAAGAAAGTCAGGTAAGCAACATAAATGCAGGAAAGACATCCCAGCATCCAGCAAACACAGGGGTCATTTGTCCCACTGTGAGAATTCTTATCTTCAGAAACACATCTAAAATATGTACAAGTAGCTGGACAGCGGTGGTGTTCGCCTTAATCCCAGCGGTCAGAGAGGCAGAGGAAGGTGGAGCTCTGTGAGCTTGAGGCCAGCCTGGTCTACAGAGTGAGTTCCAGGACAGATAAAGCTACACGGAGAAACCCTGTCCTGAAAAACCAGAAAAATAAATAAATATGTACAGATGATATAAGGAGAGGAGGATAGAGGAACAAAAATAACCATTACATTGCTTTTCTACTTTTACACGTTAGAATTTTCCAAATGAAAGGTTTTAAAGACATACTTGGACCCCCCCAACCCTCACAGGCCACATACTGGTAATCTCAGAACATTGGGTGCTCAGGACACAGACCTGAGTTCAAGGTCAGCCTGAACAGGCTGCTACCATTGTATTTATGCATGTGTGCATGCCTGTGTACACCATGTGCATGTGTGCTGAATGAAGTCATGTCACCTGGAGTGATAAGGCTTTCTCTAAGAGCCATAGACTAACTAACCGCTCCCCACCCCCGTGTCAGACCTCCCCTTGAGGGGTTTGCTGGTCAAGGGATCAGAGAGACTCCATATTTATGTGACTGCCATTGCCGTTGGCTGTTGGAACTAGATTTGACCTAGAAGCCTTCTCCCTGAAGACTGGCGTTCACAGGACCGAAAGGGGCTACGAGAACTGCCGGGAGAAAAGCAACTGTACAAACCTATGAACCATACTAATCCCCAGCATAGCGAAAACACCCCCAAGGGTGCAATAGCTATCTTGGGGATAACTAAGAGTTGTCTAATTGAACTTAATAAGATAATTGATCCCAGTAAGATAAGAGCAAAGTCGTACTTTATACTATAAAGCCAGCCAACAACCTCTGGCAGGTGGGGACGAGAACCCCAGGCAAGAATTACTCCTGCCCCTTTCTTAAATCACCATAGTTCCTGACCGCATTCTAAACCCTTATCCTCAGCTCACAGATAAGTGCAGCCCTCAGCCCTCATCAAAGCCACTTCTTTCAGCACCAGGTGGAGACCACAGGAATCTCCAACTGATCAGAAGGCAGAGAATAGCTCACACTGGGTGCTCAGCCTTTACTGACACATCTTCAACACAACCACTACACCTAGGGCTCAGGGACGGCACTGAAGAGGGGGCAGAAAGAGTATAAAATCCGGGTTCCTTTCTGCATGACAGGGAGGCTGCACCCATGAAATCCTAACAATATGACCTCCTAAGCAAGTCCCCTAAATGACAATACCAGTTGGCAACACCATGCAGACGGGGGAAATGCACAGGCCTCACTCCTAGATGAAGAACTGCACGATATTAAACGATGGCAGAGAGAGGGAGAATTAATTTCCTTCAGGGACCAAGTCCCTAATTGATTGTCTAATCCGATTGGTCAGTCTAATGTTCTCAGCAGGCTGCACTTATATAAACAGTGTGTGTGTGTGTGTGTGGGGGAACAGGAGGAATTGGAGTGGGCATGGGGAGGGGTAGAAATGATGTCAATATAGCCTCACGTATGAAAGTCTCAAAAATAAAAAACCTTCATAATTATGATTAGCGAGAACTTTTCAAAGCATAGTACAAAATACAGGGATTACAATGCTAACAATTAAGACACATTACAGCCAGGTATGTATGGCAAAACAAAAGCCCAGATGGTATCTGCAACTGGACTCAGCAGTGAACTGATATGCAAAGGTTACAAAAATCTCCTGAAAATCAATACACAGAAAGAACGTTTGATGTTTAAAATCTGATGCTCAGAGTGGAGAGTAACAGGTGGCCGGAAGCTAGTGTCACTTATAAGCAACAGGTAAGTGGATGCCTCAGTGTGGTATAAATGACAGACCCACTACAGGGCTGTAAAGGCCGAGTGCTCACAAGGGCTTCAGAGTGTGGGATGACTGGCAAAGACAAAATTAAAAACTGTCTTAGATGCTTGATATGCACTCAAGAGCCATTTGGTAAATACCACTGGTAATTGTCAGCTTCTGGCTTGGATTCCTGAGGTAGCACACATATACCGGCCAAAGTAGAATGCTGGGAGGAGCCTGTCCAGCAGCTAGTGGGGTGTTACTCTCCCATCATGAAAGGAAATAAAAACAAATGAATCAGCTCATGCATCCACACTGATAAACTCCAAAAACAGTTGGTTGAAAACAGCCGTGATCAAGGACACAGGACACTTACATAAACTGTGAAAGTCCACAAAAAGAAACCATGTATTCTCGTGAACATGCACATAGAAGTAAAGTTGTAAAAACATATAATGGCTTGCTATGCAGCCCAGGAATCTGGTGAGAAAGAAACGATGTAAGAGCTTATCTGCCCTCTCATGTAGCACGGCATCTTGAGTAAGCCAGTCAACTGTGAAGATCTCAGAAAACTGAGATACCATTATTGTATGACAATTTTACCTGAGACTATGGGTATAGATGACAGCATACGCACCACACACCTGAAAGCTGACTCAGAAAGGTCAGGGGGCCAGTAGGCAGAGGTAATTCATACACTGACAAAAAATGCTTACCAAGAAAAGAGGGACTTGAGGAAAACCTAATCCTTGTTTTAAAAATCTCTAATCTACTCACACTACTTTTGTCAATATGACATAAGCTGGGGCCATTTGGGAAGAGAGACCCTCAGTGGAGAAAACACTGCCCTCAGATTGGCCTGTGGGGCATTTTCTTGATTGCTGATTGACGTGGGAGGGCCCAGCTCACTGTGGGCAATGCTATCCATCCACAGGCAGGTGGTTCTGAGCAAGCCGGTGAGCATTTCTGGCCTCCAGGTCCCTGCCCAGACTCCCCTCAGTGATGAACCTACTGCTATGAAATAAACGCACCTCCCCAAGCTGCCGTGGTCATGGTATCCACCACAGCAGCAGAAAGCAAACAAGGACACTATTACCAACACAAATCAACTCTCGGTAGCCCTTCCCACTCCTCCACACCTCCTAACTACCACAAATGAACCTCCAGTTCAAGGGTGGTGAAAGTCACCTGCCCTCCCCTGTGCCCTTGGGAAGTATCTGCCTCCTTTGATGAAGAACCTAGAGCAACTCTCCTCAGAACAACTGTGTTCACGGCACGTGTCCAGTGTTTGGCTGAAATCTATTAAGAACTCCAAGGGGACTGTCTCTTCTAGCTCATCTATAGCAACAGAGAATTTTCTCCAGTTGAGATGAGAGTTCAAAACTCACCCCAGGAAACCAGCCTGACCTTTAATTCAAACTGAATAGGTCAGATGACCTCAAAATCCATCCTGTTTACTGTACTGTGCCACAACTCCCAAAGCCCAGGGGATCTTGTGCTTGTCCTGTTCACACTGCTCTGTCTGGGCTGCCCCCACCAGACATCACTCTAAGCTCTTAAAAGAACTATTCATGTATGCTAGAGAAGAAAATGGGGAGAACTTCTGAGCCCCCGAACTTGTGGCCGTTCTTTTAGGAGCGACCCAGCATGCCATGAAGAACAAAAAGCAGCTCAAAATCAAGAGTAAAAACAGGGCATAAAGTGACGAAATTCACACAGGCCCTTTGCTGGGGTTTACACTAAGTTCCATATCTATCACAACAATGGCATACCCGATATGGGATTTGGCCCATTCCATAGATACGCAAGCTAAATCCTTGGGGTGGAGCTGGGATCTGCACACAGGCAGTGTGATTCCCAAACAGGCCTGGTTAATCACTATGACAATGTTTTATAAACCCGAGACCTACAACTTGCTTCAATATACACACTCATGCACTTCTGCAACCACTGGCCTTAGTATCATGGTAAAAACGTTCTGAATCAGACGTTTCCTGAAGAGCCACAATTTCTAACAGAGAAACAACAAAAAAATAATGAACTGACTCAAAAGCACAGCATTTATTATAAACAGAAAAAAATCTTAAATGGCATTCATTGGGTAACAGAGTAATAATTATGAATATAAAAATATCAGAGAACACATCAGATAGGTTGTTTGGAACCAAACGCAGTGTTCATATCCATACAAAATATGTATTTTTAAAATTGTGTTGACTAGAGGCTAAAACAACTGCCTTTCTATTTGCAGTTTCAAAGACACTTTTTCTCCCTCCCACCCATGAACGAGAATAATAAGAGGTAAGAGCTATTATGCTGCCTTATCTTCTAGGAAAGCATCAAAGCAATTTACCTAAGTGTTCTTATATGTTTGACATCTTACTACAAATTTCCAGTTACGTTTAGAAAGCTAGAAAACTCCTTAAACAATAGACAATAAAATAAAGATTTTTTTTTCCCATCTCTTCGGCAAGAAAAAAATTAAAACCCCAAACCATAATAAAACACCAAAATCCTGCACGCCATCCTAAGGCTACATGATATTTACACTCAGCAGAATGAAGCTTCCTCCAACCCCCTTCCCCTGTTCTTTTCTCCTGGGTTTCGGGGGTTCCTCAGACTGCACCACAAGAGTTCACGAGGACGTGGTTGGAGCACTAGTTGCAGGTCTGGCCCTATTCTCCTCATCCGCCAAGGCCTCGCAGTACTGTGTGGGCCAGTCTTTGGGGTCCTGATTATGGACTTTGGCCACAAACTTAAGAACTTTCATCTTGCTGGTTTCCAGGTTGGTTCGCGGGCCCCACTGTAGCTCATAGTCCACAGGATCGGTGTGGGGTATCCTCCGGTACTCCAGGTAACGCTGCCGCACAAAGTCTTCAGTGATGAGTTTCTTTGGATCACCAAAAATTAAATGCTTCTTAGTGGGGTACACCCCGAGCCGCCGCAGAAAGTCCCAGACCTCGGTCTCAGTGATGGTGTTGCCTTTCATGAAGATGAGCCCCAGGACTATCATGAGCAGGCCCGTGGTGGGTGTGCCCTGGTCGCCCCTCACTTCGGCGTCCTCCTCCACCGGCTCCAGCATGTTGATAAGGATGTAGGTGTGGCTCTTGGGCTCCAGCTCCACCAGCTTGTACCCGAACACGTACTGGAGGCGCTCGGCGGCCAGCTTCAGCAGATTGGGGTACACGTCCCGGTAGTCACCCACCACGTGCTTCAAGATGTCGGTGCGCTTGATGGGGATCTTCTTCTGGTCCTTGATCAGCAGAAACTGCACCAGCTCAGCCACCTTCAGCTCCAGCTGCTTCTGGGTGCGCGGTCCCACGGCGGGGGCCGACAGGGAGGCTCGGGAGCCCTGGGACGAGCCGCCCGTACCGCGGGACGTGCTGGGAGCCTCCTCCCCAGCGTCTCCCCACTCCCGCTCCCTATCGGTCTGCGAGCTGGGCCGGCCACGGCCCCTGGGCTTCTGCAACATGTCACCGGGCCGCGGAGAACTAGCCGCGTCCACCTCTCAGTAACGGCCAGAAGCCTGTGCTCAGTGCTCCCCTAAGGCTCTGGACGGAAAAGCGGCGCGCGCGTGACGTCATATCGCCTGCGCGATGCGTCCCGGAGGCGGAGCGGCACGACCAGGAGTCAGCCTGAGGGGGCGGGGCATTCGCGCTGCTACCGCGCATGCGGAAGGCCTTGGCCGTGGCTACCGCTTCTGGGCTCCGTCCCCGGTTTTAATGAGTATCGAATGGTGTTTATGAAATCATATAAATAGAAAACAAGAACCAAACTCCTTGGCAAGTGTACGGCTGGATTCTAGGGCACACCGGTTTAGGCGCGCTTCATAGTATTTTTTTTTTTGCTGAGTTTTTAAATTAGAAATTTATATATGGAGCACAAAGGATGAATGTGTGGGGTAGGGTGGCGAGGGGTTAAATAAAGTATAGAGAAAGTCCTGGGAAATAAAATAAAACCGTTTATTTGTGTACCAAATGAGGACACGAAAGACCCAGAGGACACAGTTTGGGTACCTTTCCAAGGCACAGTCATACCCCCTGGGGGCAGTTAATTTCTGTGCAATCCCTAGGGAAATAATTCTCTAAAGCAAGATTTCTCCCACTATTTCCAAACTCAATTCTCTTCATTAAACTTCAGCCATATGAGTATGAGAAAATACATTGCCAATAATATGTTTTACCTTGGAATGTGAGCTGACCTTTTGGAAGACATGTTTAAGAAAACTGCCTTGGAGATATACCCATAATTTTAGCAGAAACGTGATGTCAGAGGAATGCTACCCCCAGAGACGCTTGCTCTCTCCAGAGGATACCACTTAATTTATGTTACCAGTGATTGGGAGTAGCAATAATGTGGATCTCTTGATTTTCTTTCTTAATACATAAGCTTTAAAGTCGCAATAAGAGAGAAGAGCTAGCATCCCTTACGATTTGCAATGTGTGCGGTTTGTAGATGGTTTAAATTGTGCAACTCTAATAGACAAAATGAGCCATTTCATTAACTCAAACCATCAGCAGTCTGTTGCCATTGCTGCTACCCATCTTAGCAAATGTGTTTCTTCTCCATTTACAGACAAAGAAACTGAGCTTTCCTGTCTTTTTAAAGCTACAAATAGGTAAAACTGCTCAAAGAACGAACTCAAATTGATTTCCTCTTTAATGCAAATATATTCAGAGGAAAGCAATTTGGATCACATTATCTGAATAATAACATCAAAACATGGTCTTATTAAAATTTCATTAAATGTAAGCAGCATACAATTTTTGTTTATAACTCAGTATGAAAATGCAGAATGATAATGGGACCTGCAATGCAAATATGAAATTCCATTCCATACTGTGATGCAAGTATTCGGAAACCTAGTGAGCTATGAGCAGTAACTTCCTGTTCCACACAGCGTCCAACAAGACATTATCAAGCACTGGTGTCCGTTTCAGAGGCTGCCAGAGTCAGAATGTGTCCTCCCAAGCTCACATTTTGGAAATGCAATCCCCAATGTGGCAGCACAGTTGCTTCATGAGTGAATGAATGCCATATTCTCTGTAATGGGCGAAGAGTGAGTCTATTTTGCCATTGTAGTCTGGCTACCTGCCCTTTACCTCCCAACTTCCAGAGCCAGGACTGAAACACAATCCTGCTATTTCCAAATTACTCACTCTATGGTATTGTTTTACAGCTACACAAAATGGATTAAGATCAACTAAAGAAAGCATGACACCATGACATTCTCTTTTATTTACAGTGAGTCCGTTCATCTGCTCCAGTTCCTCTGCAAACTGAAATCTGTGTTTAAGTTCATAGACGCCTCCTGCAATGTAAAATTCTGCAAAAGGTCCTTCCAGAAGGATCTGTTGTGCCTTAAGCCAAATAATTCCAGCAGATAAGAGAGAAGTGGGAAATGGGATGAGAGCTGTTGTCGGCAATCAGGCTGGTTTCCGCTATTTTCCGTGTTCATTTCTTCACCAAGCACCACGGAGCTCCAACAGGCTAGCACCCAGGACTAGAAACCTCAGCATCTTTTAACAGCACCCCCACACAGACAACAGACGATCGTGACTCAAAACACATGAAGAAAGACACCAATTTTAAGTCTTAAAACACTTTTCTTCATACTATCGAGAAAGGCAGTAAGAAAACATGGATAAGGAACAAGGTTACTAAGTAGAGATTAGAATTTGCAATGAGAAAGTCTACCTCCAATAGACAATGGAGACCGTGGAGGCTTGGGCAGAAGCTAGGACAGTAATAATGCTGATAACGGCAAATGGCAGCAGCCAAGGCCTTTACAAAGGTAACTGTAGCTGGGGGGTGGTAACTGTAGCTGGGGGGTGGTGGTGCACGCCTTTAATCCCAGCAGAGGCAGGTGGATCTCTGTGAGTTCGAGGCCAGCCTGGTCTACAAAAGCTAGTTCCAGAATAGGCTCCAAAGCTACAGAGAAACCCTGTCTCGGAAAACCAAAAACCAGCCAAACAAACAAACAAATGTAAGTGCAAATACTGCTTCTTTAGTCCCACAACAGCCCTGTGAGGTGTTTAATTACTTTCACTCACAGAGAAGCAGATGCGCGAAGCATAGACGTGGTGTCTTTGGAGAAATAACGCTTTGGTATCAGGGAATTCAGACTACACACCTGAAAAAGCTACTGACGCTCCAAATCTCACCTTCCAGACCAACAATATGATACCATTAATCCTGGATTCGAGGAATTAGCTGAGCTGTGTTTGCTAAGGACCTAGCACAGGTTCTAGCAGGGTGTTTAATTACCATTCGTTTCCTTCCAGAGGGGTTATGCTAATGATAATTTTGAGGATGATACAAAGTTGTGCATGTGTAAAAGATGGGAAATCTTACTCTCTTAGGGTCCTTGTCGGACCACAGAATTAAACTCATGAGACAGGATTTTAATTTAATTTGATTTTTGTATTCCTTGGGATCAAATCTGGGGCCTCACATACATTAGGCAAATGTGCTACCACTGAGCTAGACCATATGACCCATTAATTAGATGAAAGCACACACCTTTAATCAAAGTGTTATGGGACACCATTGCTTTTAATGAAACAAAGTTTCAAAGAAGTGGCGAGACCTGGATGTTTTTGTATTTGAACAAAGAGAAATAATTGTGGAAATGTAACTAAATTCTGTAGGAAGGCTAAAGGAATGTAGTTATCAAAGGTTGTCCAGCGATTTCTTGGCCATGACCCAGTAATGTGTCTTTTCTCTCTGTGCATAGGCACCTTGCCCTTGGAAATTTTTATCTCCTGTTTTAAGGACAAGAGGAGCTGAGGCTGCCCTTCTCGCATCTGCTGTTTTTTCAAGTGTTTTAGCTCAAAGTAACCTTCAGGCCAAAGTGGCGTCTTCCAGGTCGCATATTCTGGTAACCTGAGCTAGAAAGATGTTCATCTCAGAGGAGCGTGTGCACATATAAAAATCAGGAAAAGGTCATTGTGTCGTTAAGGCTGTACACTTTGAGAAATAGAAAGGCTGATTTTTGTTTGCTTGTTTGTTTGCTTGGAAGATAAATGAAAATTATCTCCTGGGTGAAGCCCCACTCTGCAATGACATAATGCTCTGCCCATTATGTGGCTCAAATTGTTAGCAAATTCAATGTGATTAACAAATGGCAAATGCAACTCTCTGTGGAAGCCTCGAAGTCACCAAGACAAATGATTAAAACAGAAAAGAAATTTTCAGATGCCTTGTGTTAGTGACCTTTTTTCATTTATCATCAGACCCCAAGCACAGGGGGCAAAATAAAAATTCTTGGAGGCAAACCCCATCCTAGCTAAGATTTCCAAAGCACCGAGCAAGGCTACAGAGCAGGCTTTCAAACATCTCTAAGTAATTAAATGCTTTCTTCCATCTCCTTGGCAGCGAACGCCTGCCAGCGAGCTCGAGTCATCTTCAGTATCTACTAGAGGCTCCTCTCCATTCACTGATAGTTATCATAGAACCAGAAAAAGATTTTAAATCCTCTGACAGCAACACGGTGCTAAAAGCAGGCGAGGACCTTTGGGGAAGACAGGGAATGATGGAAGCATGCAGTAAAGCATGCATGAACGGCTCCCCTGCCTTTTCGAGGCGGACGGTGCGGGGGGGGGGGCAGTGTGCAGCAGGTGTGCGAAGAAGCTGAGCAATGCTGCTCTTGATGCTAGATAACAAACATGTCAATCAAGACACCTTAAAGGGTTCGGGAAAGTTCTTCACATGGGCTCACTGTGCCTACCCATCCCTAACAAGATCCTTCAGGCTGATCCACATGGCGGACTGCGTAGAACATTTTGTTCCTCTTAAAACTTGACCAAGCCTAGCAGAGCTTATTTGGCTGGGGAGATAGCGCCTTCCGACTACCACAGCCACTTGGCACAGAGCCTCTGATTAAACTCGCTTTTCAAGAAATAGAAACTTGCAGTTACCAAGGATCTTGATTAAAAGCATTAAGGTGTATTGAGTTGTTATGATCTCAAATAGGAATAAGACTTGATTTGTTTGCTTGGTTTCTTCCTCCCACTGCAATTTTTTTTCCCCTTTAGAAATTGCCTCTTCCACCTCTAGGAGACCTTTACACTACTCTTTCTTCCATTGTTGGTGCTCGTGATTTGGGCGAAGCATGGCAATTATGACATCCAACCAGCATCTTTCAAGGGGCTCTCAGATGGGTCCTCTTCCCTGTGCTAACAAGCTGAAGGGCAACATGTACCTCGCTGTAGTTTGTCCAAAAACACCCAAAAAAAAAACCAACAAAAAACCCTCTCCCTCATGGTGACACCAACTCAAAAGATACCGAAGAGGTGGAGAAATAGTTCAAATCCTGCCATCTGAATCTCCACGTCTTGAGTTTAAGGTTAGACTCCTGCAGATAACTGGATGCTGGGGGCATCTTTCACCTAATCTGCTTTGAGCTGTTCTCTGGCCCCTGAAACGGAATGAGTTTTAGCTAAGTCTGAAGGTATACCAAATGTCCAGGGGAAAAAGAATGCAGGGGGCAGGAGACAATGGTGCACAGGGACAGGAATGGGGGTAGAGAAGGTACCTATCTCCCCTGAAGACCTCTTAATACCATGGGAAGATACTAAATACAATCTCACACAGAATTCTGTGGCTGGGGAATTTGCTTATATTTTACTTGTTAGGAATGCAGATGGGGGAGGCAAGCAATGAAGGGCCACACTTGTATGTGCTTTCTAGCCACTCCGCCCTGGAGTTGCAGACAGCTTAGAGGATACCGTCATATGTCACTTAATGACAGAATCTTGGCAGGTGATTGGGTAGATGGTGCGGAAGACTTGTCTGTTTCTGTCAATCATGTTTTAAATAAATACCGATTGGCCAGGTAGGAAGTATAGGTGGGTCAACCAGACAGGAAGTAGAGGCAGGGCGATGAGAACCTCTGGGAAGCAGGAAGCTTCCAGGGCATTCCTGTGCAGAGCACCAAGGAGCCAACAATGTAAGCTGCCCAGCTGAGAAAAGGTACTGAGCCATGTGGCTAACATAGATGGGTTAATATAAGTTATAATAGCTAGTAAGAAGCCTGAGATAATGGGCCAATCAGTGTATAACCTAACGTAGACTCTCTGTGTGATTTTCTTTGGGGCTTGTCGGCTGTGGGGTACTGGGCGGGACAGAAACCCCAACGAGCAGGCCCCTCATGTTACAGGTAGACATAGGTGGTGTAATCTTATAGGACCACCATGACCTCTGAGGTCCACAGTTGACTGAAATGTTATATTGTGTGATACATGGCTCCACTTTAACCTACCTGCTACCCAGATTATTCATGTTTTGACCTAAAGCATTTCTTCACAGGCCTCAGCATGCAAGAAACCGGGCCTCATTCTTTTAAAGCACATTTTGGCCTGCAGTAGAACTGTGCTCACAGGGCAGGGGCACCAAAGAGAACTGTCAAGGCTAACAATGCTGATAGTTTTTATGAAAACCGTATACATCGAGATGGAAAATTAAAGTCAGCAGAAAGAAATAGATGAAATGTTGTAAGTATGAACAAACATCAATAAAAAATAAAAATAATAAAAACTATTCAAGGCACACAGGAGGATCCTGTCTATACATGGCTCTTGGGCCCCAGGGAGGCGACTACAAACAGAAGTCGATGGAACTGGAATCCTGAAACATGGTAAATTTACACAGCCCATGTCTCTGGTTCCACATCCTTTCTGGCTCTCTCCCCCTTTGAACAGCAAGCTGAATGGCAGTCTTTCAGGGCTAGAATGAGATAATCAGGGGTCACGGGTTCTCCAAGGTCTGCAGAGGCAGGGACAAGCAAAGGCCCCCTCCCTCCTGAGAGCTTGGTGCTGGTTGTGAAACCAGCTAGCCACTTTCTCAGGTCAGGGGAGACCTGCGAGTATTGGATATGTTGTAGGGCCTGTACGAGCAGAAGTTTATGTCCCTTTCTGAGAACAACTGCAGCCATCTCTTCTTTGTGGATGTGCTCCCCTACTCCCCTCCACCCCCAAGTGCTGGACTGTTGTGACTAACAGCACCTCATGGCAAATGGAAATCTACTAGGCCTCAAGGTTGGGAGGGAAAGCAGTTTCCCTCACAAGTCTTAGGCTACAAGAAGCTTCACCATGAGGCTGGCATCCTCCATGCCAGAAACTCCTAGGGTTCTCATTACCCGTCAGTCTAACCATTTTCTGGTGATTTCCAATCACATGCTCCAAAACCAAAAGGGAGAAGCACGACATCCCTGTGTAGGGGATGAAGGGACTGATACCTCATTGCAGGTGGTCCAAGACCATGAAGGAATGAACAGGGACACTGGCAAACCTTAGCCACCCTGACCAACCTCTGATCCCAGCAGAGGGAAAAAAACCTAAATAATACATCCAGAATGAAAGTACAACATCACTACCGACTCAACAGAAACAATTTATATGGAAATGATAAGATCCATGCAGTGCACCAGCAACCAAGGCTACTAATGTAGCATTATACAAGCACAGATCTGTCAAGGGCTTATCTGGCTTTTAGTATAAATTTGTAGGTTTAAGTTCTATTCTTGGTGCCCCAGACTAGAATGATATTTGGAGGTCTATTTAACTTAAATATACTAAGCTAAAATGGGACACTTAGGATGAGTCCTCAACCGGTAGGACGGGTGCCCTTACCAAAGGAGAGAGATCAGTACACGCCCAAAAGAAAAAGCTGTAAGACATCATAGCGAGAAATGGCCATTTCACATGCTAAGATTTCACATGCTAAGATTTCACATGCTAAGATTTCACATGCTAAGATTTCACATGCTAAGATTTCACATGCTAAGCAGTGTAAAGATCAGGAGAGATCAACCTTGATTTGTGGCCTCCAGATCCATGAGAAAGATTTCTAGTGTAAACCACCAGCCTGCAGTGTTGTGTTACAGTAGCTATAACCAACCAAGGCACGGATAGAGCCGAGAGTCCAGGAATGGAATCTCTCCTTTATGATCAATGTTTGGAGGGGGCTAAAAGAATTAATTAGATTAACAGCAAATGATACTAGCCACACTGGACAGGGCATAGCAAAGAGAATTCTGACCTTGAGCTTATGCCACGCACAAAACAGGGCAAAGTGGGTCAATCCCACACCAATGAGAGCTGGCACTATAAAACTATAGACTGAAAGAAGTAAGTCCGTGTGATCTTGGCATGAGCAGCAACCTTTTAGATACAAGACCAAAAGCATAGCTGATAAACGAGAAGACTGAAAAGACTGGGCCTGGTGGTGCAGGCTGTAAGGCCAGCGACATGGAGTGTAACTCATCAAGGGTAGGACTTGTGGTGTGATGGAAATTCCAGAAATTGAGAACATGGAGCAATAACTGTAAATACGCTAAAAAAAAAAAAATAAAAAAAAGCTCCAAAATAGTACTTTCGGCAGGTATAGTTTATGGTGCACTAACGGTAACTCAATAAACCTTATTTTAAAAAATAACAAGTTAAGGCTAAACCAAAAGTCTCTAATAAGCCTAGGTGAGATGAAACAGGATAACAAACCAGCATTGGGAAAGTGGATCAGGTCATATACCCAGACTTTCTGCATTAACAACAATGAAGAAAATTAAATTATAAAATCAATCAAAATTCAACAAAAGACAGTTTCCTGCGGGAATAATGATTTCAGTCACAATCAGCAAGCACGCTTATTTACATTTTAGATTAACTCTAAAATAGGCACCTTTAAAATATGCTGCACTGTGTAAGAAAATTGATTGTGTTTGAGTTTTTGCCACCAACTTCCTGTGGGTTCAGGCAGAAAGTCTCAAACTGGTTAGGTATCAGCCTTTCCCTACAGAAAGGAAGGTCTAGGCAGGTGATATACCTCAGTTTTAGAGCACATTATTCTATGAAAGAATTCAAAATGAAAAACCACAGATGTGTATTGGAAGAAATTAAAAGCCATTCTAATAGTTAACACTTAACTATTAGCAGTGTGTGTGTGTGCGTGTGTGTGTGTGCGTGTGTGTGTGCGTGTGTGTGCGTGCGTGTGTGTATGTGTGCGCACCTGTGAGAGTTTATGTATATCACATGTATGCAAGTGCTTGTGCATTGGAGTTACAGGCAACTGTAATTTGGTTTTAGGAACCAAACCTGAATCTTCGGCAAGAGCAGCAACTGCCCTTAACCACCGAAGCATCTCTCCAGCCCACCTAAGTCCTTGTTTCTCAGGGGACTCACTACAAGTGTCGGGTGAGATACAATGAGTTTCCTATCTTGGTTCTATCTTTATTTGAGTGATAACACTGTGACTTCTAGAATAAAGAGATATTTCCCCTTAGAACTACCCAGGAATCAGACTTCAATAAGGACAGTGACAGTCCTTGAGGAACTGGAAATGGGAGCTCTGACTGCCACCTGGTTTAAAAGCCATGCATACCAGCGGGCTTTATGGGTCTCACAGATTCTAGAGAAAGGGAAACATGAAGGGTAGGTCGCAGAGTGAGTTATGGACACACGTGGGCCAGTGCTTCCCAGTTGGTGTTTAGCCACTGCTAAGAAACCACCTGCTACCTGGAGAAAAAAAATCCCCCACATTGGAGTCAACCTATTGGGCTGGAGAGATGGCTCAGCAGTTAAGAGCACTGGCTGCTCTTCCAAAGAACCTACTTCTAATTCCCAGTACTGACATGGTGGCTCACAACCATCTATAATGGAATACAACGATGCCCTCTTTGGCAGACAGAGCACTCATACCTTAAAAAAAATACATTAACAAATAAAATTTTCAAAAGAATCATCCTATATTGGGAAATGTGTTTCAAAGCGACCTGGGAATTTTGCATGTGGCTATGTGTCTGATTCAGGGACCTAAGATGGCACCTCTGACCTTGCAGCAGGTGCCTTTCTCTCTCCCCTCCTCCTCCTGCCCCTCTCTCTGCATTTAACTCCTCATCGATAGGAGCGTCTGAGGCCTCTTTCCTGATTTAGGTGGAGGCAGAAGCTGCCCTTCCTTACAACTTAGACTGCTACAATTAGCTGCATCCAAGCAAGAATCTTGTGTGTCAGTTCCTCCAAAAAGGGGACTTTGGGGGAAAACTAGTGAGAGTCTGATATTACTGGCTCCTGGACTACTTCTGACCTGGTCAGTTTGGTTATACCATTCCAGCTGCGAGCATCTTATTCATCTTCCTCTGTGTTTCAAGCTTTGCCCTTTTAACCCCTCATCTCCCTTGTAATTCCAGCCTCTGTCCTCACTGCAATTTCTGTGAGTAGCCTTCACTATGAGCCAATTTCTCTGACTACCCACAGAGCAAGCTCCTGCCTCAAGAGCCCAGTAAAGACAACCCAATCTGGACTAATCTGAAAATTATAAAATAAATTAATGCCTGTGAACATTTGTGGAAGATATGCTCATGACACATGATTTAAAACTAAATCCGTTCCCTGTGTTTCATAGGCACATTTTTTAATTCCATACACAACATTGAAGAAACCTCTACTGTAGTTAAAAAAAAAAACACAAAGCAAAACAAAACAGCCATTTAAGTAGAGTGGATTAAGTAATTTGCACATAGAATTACATACACATCTGCTCTCATCTGGCCAAAGCTTCACATGTTTCATGTACCCATGTGCCATCTTGAATGCCCCCCAAAGGACATGTGCTAAGACTTGCTTCCCAGGTCACTGTTCAATAAAAGCTGGTAGAGCCTTTAGAAGGGGCATGGGGGAAAGAAGGATTTGCAGGGGTAGGGTGAGGTGGGGGTGTTGCCCTTGAAGGGGGTGTTGGAAATTTGGCCGCCTCAGTTTCTCTGCTCCCTGATTACCATGAGCAGAGCAGTTTCCTCTGCTGTGGACTCCCCCAGGGTGTACTGTTTCTCTACAGGCCCAAAGGCAACAGAGCCAAGCAACCTAAATGTTAGGGTTAGGGTCTCCTGGCTAAATCGTGTTCCTCGGCTTTAATGGATCTCAGTGCCAATCATTTCCTAAGTGTGCCATCTGAGACCAATAAGGCTCTGCGTGTAAGGAAAACACAGTGGCTATAAATTAGAAAGACTGGGGAAAAAAAAGAAAGACAGTGGAGAAGCCTGCCCAGTTAGCTGACTGACAGGTTTCTGAATTGAGGCCGCCCGTTTGGCAGCTAACAATGCACTACAGTAACAACGATGATTACTCTTTTGCTAAATGTAGACAAACAAACATAACACTGCTGTCTCCCCAAGACCCTCCACAAGCCGTGCACACACCAATGCATGCGCTTTCTCTGGAGGCCACAAGCTTGGGAGCGCCGTGCTTCACGCTGGAGCAGTGCAGACTCCTCTCCTTTGCCTCATGCTCTAACGGACAAGAGCTAAAGCTCTTACAGAAATTTGATCACTTTTTTTGTCTTGTTTTGTTGTGTTGGTTTTTGAGGCAGGGTTTCTCTGTGGCTTTGGATCCTTTCCTGAACTAGCTCTTCTAGACCAGGCTGGCCTTGAACTCTACAGAGATCCACCTCCTCTGCCTCCCTAGTGCTGGGATTAAAGGTGTGGGCCACCACCGCACAGCTCCTGCTTTTCCTAGTAGAAAAATAATTCAAACAAGAAAATTGGTGCCCAAACTCCTTGTTTTCATTTTGGTATACTTTACAGTTCACAGTGTAAATCCTGGGACATGTGTGTATGTGACCCTGAAATACCCCTGGTGGACGGGGTCACTTCTACCACAGAATTAAAAGGCCTACCCCTAACTTCCTGCGAACATGTAAATCATATGCTGGCTAGCAACCTTACTCCATAGGAGAGCTGACAATTTATCAGTTATAAACGTCAAGTGGGCAACCACTAGAAATCTACCATTATAGGAAACCGATTTCTCCCCAGATGCTACTGTGTTTGCACGGCATGGGCTTTATTTTTATTTAGTGCATATTAACTATACAAGACAATGAGTTTTGTTTAACATTTTCTTACACCTATAAATTGTTCTCTGATCATGTTTGCTCTTTCAACCTCCTCTCTTGAATCTCTCCCTTCCTGCTGGTCCCATTCCTGAAAGAGATGTTTTGGTTGTTGTATGATGTTGTCAAAAAAAGCCTTGAGAATGAAGGAAGGAAGAGAGAGAAAGAGAGAGAGAGGGAGGGAGGGAAGGAGGGAGGGAGGAAAGGAAGGAAGGAAGGAAGGAAGGAAGGAAGGAAGGAAGGAAGGAAGGAAGGAAGGAAGGGACAGAAAGATATACATTCCATGGAGTAAAGAAACTTAATCTCGGTAAGACAAAACAAAGGAAGATGAAAGTTTGGGTAAGAAAGAGGCAGAAAGTGGAAGATGAGAGGGCTCCTGTAACAACAGGGAAAATGCAAAGATGGCAAAGGAAAACACATACGAGCATCTCTGCTAGAAAGTGAGGGAGAGACAGCCCTGTGGGTGAGACTCGTGTTCAGCAGAGCTGCCTCTGTCCACTGGCCTGGCTGCAGCACTGCTCACCAGTTAGGAAACTACCCTGGGAAGGAGGACCCTAACAGCATGAAAAAAGCCGAATCTAGACTTTCTGGAACTTCCCTGCCCTCTGAAGCTGGTGACACCATTCCCTAATTTGGAAGGATACAGCAAGACTCTTAATTTTTATTTTCTTTCTTTTTTTTTTGAGATCTTATTAATCTCACAAGTTTAAACAAGATGGTTGGGGAAACATCAACTAATTTGCTGTTTCCTTGGATGTAGCCAATCACTAGCTACATGCCGATGAAACTTCTAGAATGGCTAGATTGTTTAAAATTATCTAAGTGACCCACACTGTTTATGCATCTTTCCACCAAGCACATTTACCTGTAAGCCAATTACCTAATTCAATGTGGTTATTATTCTGGACATTTAAGAGCTGTGTATTGGGAAATTTCACAGGGTAATTAATTAATGTGGATACATCTGTTATGCTAATCCTTCGTTTCTAAGTGTGATTATTAGATGCAACTTACAGAATTCAGCACAACTCACTGCCACTTAATATTAACAGCCATCTACATTCTTACTTGATGAACCTTACTCAAGGATGCTATTTCTAAATTTATAAACAAATTATACGGCACATTACATGGACGTTAAATACCAAGCAAGTGTTTGAGGAATGGACACGTGATCCTATTCGAGTCAATGGATTGTGGGAGATATTTTGGGTGCCATCTGAGAGATATTTATTTGCTCTTAAATAGAGGCTCTAGGCAAAGGAGAAAGAAAACTGCCCTTTTATACTGCCATTTTCCATCTGCTTGTACTTCCCTAAGTAGTGGCAATCGCCTTATGGCTAAGATTTAAGCCAATACATTAAAAACACATTAAAAGTGGGGAACTAGAAAGAATGAAAGTCCTTGACTTTGGTAGACTGTGATCCACATCCATAACATCTTGCCTATGCACCTGTTCTGGCATAGCTTCCTTTGTCAGGATTTTGTGTTATGTTGTATTTCACTTGCTTCCAAAAGCAACCCTAAAGTTTCCCAACCAACACTGATAGACTAGGTAGATAAGCAGGAGAACTGGGCATCTGGCTATATATCAACTCCACCTATTAATATGGGGGTCCTGGCCAATGCCCATGTGCCAGCTGTTCTTCCTGTCTCAACTCTGCATACAGTTGATGGTTGGATCTGAAATGTTCCGGAAGATCTTGGTGCACAGGAGACCACTTCCTAAATATAACCCAGTAGCACAGACACGGAGAGCAACAACTAATAAATGGAACCGCCTGAAACCGAGAAGCTTCTGTAAAGCAAAGGACACAGTTAACAAGACAAAACAGCAGCCTACAGAATGGGAAAAGATCTTCACCAACCCCACATTGGACAGAGGGCTGATCTCCAAAATATACAAAGAGTAAGAAATTGAAATTTTTCATTTAACAATAAATAAAAAAGAAAAGAAATTGGTCATCAAAAGAACAATTAATCCAATAAAAAATGTGGTATAGACCTAAACAGAGAACTCTCAACAGATGA
>JAQHUG010000214.1:2499193-2517224 GCA_028555095.1 Dicrostonyx torquatus | reverse complement strand
TACACAATGGAATACTACACAGCAGAAAAAATAATGACATCGTGAAATTTGCAGGCAAATGGATGGATCTAGAAAACATCATATTGAGTGAGGTAACCCAGACCCAGAAAGACAAATATCATATGTACTCACTCATAAGTGGCTTTTGGACATAAAACATGGAGCTGAGCCTGGCCGTCTGAGACTTCACTTGGACTTGCTTTGCTTAGGAGAGGACAGGGAGTTACAACCCAAATACAGAGGTCTATAGGAGTATGGATATCTTTGATTCCTAGACTCATTCAGAACCTTCAAGTTTGGCATTGTTTTCTGGCCCCTGTATTGTGATGTACAAGTCACAGGAAAACAGAAAGTTCCTAACCAGTCAAGCGCACATTCTCTGCTCTCCAGTGGTCACTAATGGGGCCTGGAGTACATCTTTATCCAGAGGGTGTCCAACTAGTCCTCCCAGTTTATGGTGGAGCACATATATGGCATTCACAGTTAAACCCAGGGATCCAAAGTCAGGGACAATCTGCAGGTCATAGGTCACATGACTTGGAGAGATGCTTAGTGTGTGCTGGAGACCAGGATGAGGAGCAGCCACACTAGGGCAGAGTGTAGCTAATCAGTCAATCCAAGGCTTTCCCGAGCAGCAGACAGGGACGAGGGCCTTGCAAGGAAGTGCAAGGAAGCTAAGGTGCCAGTTCTGAAGGGACTGAGGGTTCTTCTTTGAAAGCTAAGTTGTAACTGAGGCCTAAGGACCATTCAGAAGAGAAACTATCTCCCCTCATCCCACCCCAGCCACATCTAAAGAGACAATTTGGTAGAGTGATTTCCCAGCACATCTGTGGCTGTAAGTTTAAATCCTAGTGTGCGCATGTGTGCACGTACACCACCACAGAGGACGGGGGCAGAGGGATGAAGGGGAAGAGGGAAAGGAAGAAAGAGAGAGAGGTTTGCCTGCTTATTCGCTATGGCACCATGGAGAGAAAACTCTCCCTGCATGACTCCATCTCTTCCCAGTAATGGATTTGGCCTTAAATGGATTGTAACTATCAGAGTCTGAGCTGCGCTCACACCAGACTGGGAAAGATCTTGACCCAAGATGATGATTGGAGAAAGCAAACTTGAAAGGAACCACAGAAATACAGTGGTTTGGAGGAAGGAGGCAGCCAAGTTCTAGAACAGATGGCTACAGTGGAGCAGAACTAATGGCAGAACAGAAATAGACTTTATAATATGAAGATGTAATGAGAACACATAAGGAGCTATTATTAGAGAGTCATAAAATGCTACTAGGGCCAGAACAGAGCGTGGTGTTTTAATTTAAAATTTTAGAAGAGGAACTGTAAGAAAGGAATGGTGCCCACTGAAAGAAAACACATTACTTTTTTAGGGGACCAAACAAAAGATGTGGCCCATAATGCAAGACAAAGAGTTAAATGAAGCTAAGAATCACAAATGAGAAATGAAGACATGGAAGATAGGAGCAGGAAGCACTCTGGGTAAATAACAGGAGCTGGGGAAGGACAGAAAGCTAAGCCAGGGAGTAAACAAAGGGGAAAAAAAAGAATTGGGAACCCCTATTTAAAGTGTCCTGAAAAGTCCAAGTTCAAATACACCCTGGAAAAAATCTCGGAGTTTTAGCAATAAATCATACAAGCTTCCAGACAGAAAGAACAATGAGTTTCTGGGAATAATTCTACACCATAGTCCTCACCTGTGATCACAGAGTGGCGCAGACCAGGAACTACAGACCGGGATAGTGATGAGAGTGAACCCTGGGTTAACAATTTTCTCCCCAGGAGCTATCATTATGCTAGCACAGAATAGATTAGTGGACACACAGTGTCAGGAAACAAAGACTGTCTATGTACACTGAAATAAGTCTGCATATTCCCACCAGACCACCACAAAGAAAACAAGGATCCTAGAAAGGAGAAAGAGGGTGGCAATCAATGTTAACGACAGATTTTATAACGCAATCATACGCCACTTAACAATGAACACACTGTGGGAAATGGGTTGCCATGTGACTTTGACTTCCATTTCAAAGAATACTTGACAAACCTAGATGGTCTAACCTATATACACATAAGCTGTACGGGCTAATCCACTGTTCATTGGCTACACATCTGTGCAACCTTCTAAATATTGTCATTGATGATACTGCATAAAGGTACTGCAGTGGTACCTTTATATCTAAATGCAGAGACGGTATAACAATATCATTTAATAGAAGTTTTCAACTCCATTACTCCTGTGAACCCACCATAGGATCCTGCCCCATCATACATGGGATCCAGACACTGATCAAAAGGCGAGGTGGGCATGCCCATGTTTATAAAGATCTTAAAGATCCTTGAAATGAGGATGAAAAATATTATTAAAATCTGAACTCAGATAGTCCTGAAACACCTCAGGAGAACCCATGTGTTTCGCTGGAAACTCAGCCTCAGTCCCACTCCTCCATCTTCCAAACCTTGCCCCCCCACAGAAAGACCACCATAAGACCAGACTCCTCCCTCAAAGCTCAAGACCTCACCTACTAGGTATTTAAGCTCCGGTCCCTAGACACACCATGTGATTTCTCCTCCTCCCTCCCCCAATTTACTCCTGGGGCTTGAGAGTCACAAGTACTTAGCTCATTGAACCTGGACTTTTAATTTGGCTTGATCTGGCTTATTGGGTTAGTGGAGAAACCCACTACCAGGGATTCAAAAATACCTATCAACATGAAGTACAGAAAAAAAAACTCTTCCAAAGGCCTCAGATGGGCACGCTGAGAGGGTGGAGACATCCATTGGTCTCTGGTGCTAGGACCGAAGCTCTCGCCATGCCTTTCTTTCTGTTAGACACTGCCAAGAGTAGGGGCTGAATGTATTTTATATAGTGATAAGAACAGGAGACAGAATCTGGAAGCTTAGGGACAAGGACCTTAATTCTTGCCCTTGCTCAGAAGCCAGAAATACCTTTGAATCTGTCCTGAGGCTAGAGATGCAAGAAAAGCTTGGGGTTCTGGTTCCTGCTTTAGTCTCTTGTTATCACTCTTCTGTTAGGAAGCTGCCTAGGCCCTGCATGAGAGGGCGTGTCCAGACCTTCAGTGCAGACACTCCAGGGGACAATGCTTTGCCAACTGGACTGGCCAGCTCACTCCATGCCTTCCCAGCTTATGCCATAAATCCCATTATAAGGCACCTAACCCAGAAACTTGATGGCACCATCCCTGGGACCCTGCACTTACAAGAGCTCTAATGGTCAAGTTCCAACCTATGAACCCATAGCTCCTTTCTAAACACCTGCCTTGTTGTGACCTGTGAACTTCATTCTTTGGTCTACAAGACCAGAACCAGAAACTCTTAGTGGCAGCTTTGAGCTGTAGTGAGCTCCTGGCATCTTAACTCAAGACGAAGCCCTCTCAGCCAGAACACATCCCTCCCAGAGAGGGACTAGATTTTTCCCTGTTCCAACAAGCTTCTTTGTCGAAAGATTTGTGCTAAGTGTGGCAGATGTATTAGAACCTTTAAAATGAATGGCCTACTAGGAGCTACTTAGGTCACAGTCGGAGCATGTGACCTCTTTTGACACACTCTCTGGGCATTATGACACCACCTACTATAAAGTTCTCAGCTGACTGAATTTAATGCTGGCACCACAGACTGTGAGTTAAATAAACTTCATATATATTATATAAACTACCCGCATCTGGGTATTGAATTACAGTAACAGAAACTAGACCAATATAGATGGTATTCTGCCAGATCCCTCGCTAGGAGGCAATGGCAGAAAGCCGAAATATGAGGCGGAGGGAGGGTATTGCCAAGTCCTTTATCACCCTTGTCACGTCAGCAGCCAGCAGCAGTGTCCCTTCCCCAATTTTCAGCTCCTTTAGGCACAGAACAATCTCTGTGCTCCTTAAAGAAATGGCCACCAGCAACAACAGAATAGTGTGTATACCATTTGCCAATAAATGTGAAAAACACAGATGAAACTGGAAAATCCTAGGACACAACCAAACAAAATTAACAAAAAGCCTGAAATCTGAATAGTCTCTGGAGCTTATGAACTCAAAATTTCAAAACTGACTTTAAGACAATTCCAGATCCAGATGACTGCACTGGTAAACTCTACTGACCATTTATAGAAGAAATAACCTCACCCTCAACTGAGTGTTTCCAAGTAGAAAAAGGAGGACTATTGCCTCAGTGTCTCTTATGAAGACAGCATTACAATATAAAAATATGGCAACGACATTTTAAAAATTGAAGACTAAAGGCCAACTTCCCTCATGAATATATAATCAAAATCCTGAATAAACACTAACAATAAAAATCAAGAGAGTCAGCAGGAGCAGGGTGAGGTTCAAATAAGGAAATCACGTTCATTTAACATTCAAAAATCAACCATGGCAGCTTGCCGTATTATGGGAATAAAGAATTCACTTCGTATGGTCTTTTCAAAAGAAAGGCAGATCATGCAGTCATAGCCCAACAAAGCTCAGCAAGCTTGAAACAAAAGAAAACTCAGTCATTCAAGCAAACTGCATAGCACCCACACTATCATGATATGCTGGGACTGTCCCTTCTATGATGAGACATGAGACAAAAATCCCTCATGTCCCACACGTCACTGGAAGACCAGACTGTGAAATCAGAAAACGAAAGAAAAGCCAGACATATTTATATATTTATTTATTTATTATTGTTAAAAGAAAAATTTACATTTACTCCCCTTGTTCCCGGCTCTCCCGCTCCCCCACTACCCCACCGCCCTCCCCCTGCTTCCTTAAGGATGGGGCAGGATACCATGCGCTATGGGAANGGAATGTTCTATAGATGTCTATCAAGTCCATTTGATTCATTACCTCTGTTAGATCCCGTATTTCTTTGTTAAGTTTCTGTCTGGTTGACCTGTCCCTCTGTTTCCTTGACCTCAGCACGGGATGCCAGACATATTTAGAAGGAAAAAATATTACTATTATTATTGCTTGTTTTTGTTTTTCAAGATAGGGTTTTGCTGTAGCTATCAAGCCTGTCCAAGATCTAGCTCTTATATGCCAGACTGGCCTCAAACTCACAGAGATCTGCCTACCTCTGCCTCCCAAGTGCTGGGATTAAAGGCATGCACCACCATCCACCCAGCTAAGAAAATTACATTGTTTTTCAAGCCATACAGTATAGGCAGAAGATTCACAAGTAATACAGCTGATAACTGAATGCATTAAAGTAATTGTATATAAAGGTTAATACGAATAAACCAGTTTTAAATCTACTTTCCAATAACAAGCAGAAAATAGAATTAAAATAGAGAGTTCATTCAGTGAAACAGTTTACCTGAGCTAATTGAAGCTCACCAACTCCAGCTGGACTGGGAAGGAACAAGCATAGAACCAAACTAGTCCCTCTGAATGTAGCTGACGGTTGTATGGCTGGGGCAGACTGAGTGGCCACCGGCAGTGGCACTGGTATCTATCTCTACTGCATGTACTGCTTTTTGGGATCCTATTCTCTTTCTATGGATGCCTTGCTCAGCCTGGATGTAGTAGGGAGGGCCTTGGACTGTCCACAAAGCAATGTGCCTTACCCTCTCTTAGGATTAGAGGAGGGTGGGGTGGGAGGGTGTGAAGAGGGAGCGGGAGGATGGGAGGGAGTGGGAATTTGGATTGGATTTATTTTTAAAAAATCTAATAAAAAAGAAAAAACACATCTAAACAACTAAATGTGGTACGTTTTCTCAAAAATGAACTTAATATTATTTCTCATCCCACATAACTTAATGTGGCTGGCTGCTATTCCAATGAAGAAGCAAAAGGACTGTTTCTCAGACGTGAACTAATTTTGAGACATGCTTTGAGTAACAGAATGTGGCAGAGGTTCTATTTGTTTGTGCCTAGCGCCCAGGCCTCCAGAGGCTGGCACTGTCTGCTTGTGTCCTCTGCAACACAGCCTTCAGCAGGTTCCTTACCAGAGACAGAAGTCCTGTCTAGATGAGGAGCTGAATGATGACAGTCTCCACCGTTTTCCAAGGCCAGACCCCACCAATGAGTGACTTGGAGTGGGGACCAGCAGAAGAAAAACACAGAATCACAGACTGCTAGGCTGGCTATTTTTTTTAAGCCAGTGGCTCTTGTAGCGGTTTGTGGTACAGCAGTAGATAACTGAATACCAGCACCACACACACTCACCCCACATATCATACACACTACACACACCATACACACATATATATCATATACATACACATCACATACCATCTATACCACACACACACTACACACTATAAACACAACACACACGACATACCATACACACTACACACCCACCTCATACACTACACACACCATACATAAGCATATATCATATACACACACACACCATGCACTATGCATATACACCATCACAATGAATACTACACACACACACACCACACCACACATACACTATACACATACCATATATATAGGTTACATATATATAAAACCACACACACATATCACACATACTTATTTTAAATTAGACAAATAACTAATGAAAAAGGTAAGGCCTCTACTAAAAGCACTATAGACCGTTAGTGAAGTTAAAGGAGACCTGGCTAGAAGACTTGCTCCACTCATGAAGACAGCTCTCCTATACTTCATGGAGCCATCACAATCCCAGCATCATTTCCAGCAGGGTTTCTTTATAGAATTTGACAAACGGACTATGAATCGGCACAGCAATGCAAAGGGCAGACATAGCTGAACACTGACAATGAGAACAGTGCGTATGGTGCCAGACAGAGACTTCTGAATCCAACTACAGCTATTGAAACAACCAGGTTTTGTGCAAAAACACAGTGAACCTAGACAGTGACCCAGAGACACAAGGGTACATTGTTTGTCACAAAATAGCATTGCACAGCTGTGGGCAAAGGACTTTCTCTTCAGTAAACAGTCCAGGATCCACTGGATATTCATATGGGAAGATAAATCTATGCTACGAAACTGTAAGAATTAAGTCTTGGTTCTTCACGTGAAAAGGAAGCTAATCATGCTATCTGATGATAACAGTGAACAAATTGTCAACCCTGAGATCAGAAAAACGCTTTTTAAATCATGCCACCAAGAAGACAACACTGACGTGAAAAGCAAGTCCTGAAATGCAGGGAATATACGCATGTATTATTTCTGTAGCTGTGTATATGTGCATGAGCCACATAAACTGACAACGGTTCATTTCTATCAAAACGTAATAATTAAGAAAAATATAAACAACACAATGGAAAGTAGGCAAGGTCTTCAACTGATAAAGTACTCAAATCTTTAATAAATATAAAGAGAAAATGGTTTCATTAATAGGCAAGAATACGATTTACCTTTTTGTATCATCCACCATCCAGCATTTGAGTGTAGCTTTAAGAGAATGGAAATATTGTCTGTTTTATTCCTTGTTGTTTTGCATAACATCTATAGCATTTCCTAGCATATAGATGCTTGTGGTGGTCTGAATAAAAATGGCTCCCAAAGGGAGTGGCACTATTAGGAGGTGTGGCTTTGTTGGAGTAGGTATGGTCTTGTTGGAGGAAGTATGTTACTGTGGAGGTGGGCTTTGAAGTCTCATATGCTCAAGCCACGCCCAGTGTCTCAGACCACTTCCTGTTGCCTGTCAGTCAAGATGTAAGAACTCTCAGGTCCTTCTCTAGCACTGTGTCTGCCTGCGTGCTCTTGATCCCCACCATGATAATGGATTAAACATTCGAACTGTAAGTGAGCCACCACAATTAAATGTTTTTCATTATAATAGTTGCTATGGTCATGATTGTAGAGCCCAGCCATGACAAGCTCAATGATTACTTGGTTCCAGGAAAGACCACAAACTGAGACCACCCAAATATGGACCATCCCAAGGGAAAGATTATACCTTCTGTTACGAAAGAATTTCTAATGTTTCAACCGTTATAGATAGGATCACCTGATGTCCCTTAGCACAGCATACGCCCATCCCCTTTCATCAAGACAGATGTCAGCCAATCAGGGATCCCGAACCTTAGAAATCTCTCACCCCAACCTCTGTTATGATAAAAGCTCTGCCCCAACCTAGCTCGAGGCTCTCTGATCTTGTCAATATGCTGGACACAGGGAGAGTCTGAGTTAGAACTTGAATAATGGATTTTTACTTTTACATTCAGGGCTCAGTCTCCTTATTTGTTCTGGGGGGACTTCGTGATCTGGGCATAACAATGGTGTCTCTTCATAGCAATCAAACTCCTAGTAAAGACAGTGCTCAATAAAAGACTATTAGAGTGACTATATAAGAAGCCCTACCCAAACCCATCCATTGCCACTGTGGTGACCAGTCACCTTCATGGGAGACAAAGGTAGTTGAGGGCAAGAGGGACAATAATCTAATTCTTCTCTCTGCAGACTCTCACTTCATCTTAACAAGCAGGGAAGACTCATGTGCACCTGACACCTGCAACCTTCACAGCAAGCAACTGGACATGTGGGAGAGGCAATGTTGCCTTTGCTCTGGGGCACTCACCATCAGAGTGACACCCTCATCCCTTTCTTACCTCTAGCAGCAGTTATGAGAAACAAAGGAAAGAAACAGGCAGAGATTTGAAGCAGAAAGTCTCCTGGGCTCCTTGACCACACAGGGGCAAGCTGCCTTTCAGGTCCGTGCCCATGTGAGGTGTATTGTAAGCAAGGACCCAACCTCTGCTATGCTGAGCCACTGAACTTCCAAGGGTTTTCTGGTGGATGCTACCACAGCACAGAATCCCATGCTATCAGGCATCTCACTCCTGCCTCAACTGCACTTGGCATCCCTCAGCTCTGATGTGTCAATCTGGTCCCCTACTGGGCTCACCGGGGACAGGTGCGAAGCTGTACTTCCCTACTTAGGACTCTAGGGTACTTGTTTATTCCAGACTGGAAACCAACCCTTTAGTGTTTGTCCTTGGCTCCTGCCCTCTCCCTTCAGAAGTCTGCTGACTAATTCTGGAGCCTTTGTAGGACCAGGGTTCAATCAGTCAATTTCCTCCTGGTACCAGGCTTCATTCTCAGCCCTCAGCAGGGGGAGAAAGCAGAAAGAATCCCACCCAGTCACCATACAATGGCTCATTTCTCATCTTTCCAAAATGCAGCTGACATTTCCCATCTGTCCAGTTCCTTTGAGAGTTTCAATCTTTCTTCTTTTGTTCTTTTAATGTCATTTTAATATCCTTTTGTTCCTCTACTGTTAACTCACATCATCTAATTTTAATTGTGTTTCGGGAGGAAGGGCTATAAAAAGAAACACTTGTTTGTGTATATTTACTTTGAATGTGCATTGTAACTATTGCTAATAACAGCACATATTTAAGGCTTACACGGGGTCATTTTCTTCCAAGAAGTTCAAAGTACATTTTAAATGTCAGATTGAAGAACAAAAGGAAAATGTCATTATTACCATTTTAAAGTTAGATGACGTGAAACCTTGTGAAAGCCCAGAGACTGCTGCCCCTCTGCTGTTGTGGCAGTGGTGTGACCTCATATTCTCAGGTCAGGGTCTCCTGGTTTTCCACTGAGGTCCCACTGAGAGTGTGCCATTTATATTCCTTTAGAAACAATTTTCAAATACATTTATTTATTATAAATAGGGGTATACATGTGCTATAGTTTACACATGGAGGCTGGAGGACAGCTTCAGAGTTGTTTTTTCCTTTTTCCATTTGGGTCCTAGGGATCAAACAAAGGCTTAGCAACAAGTGCCTTACCCACTGGGCCATAGTCCCAACTCTCATATCCAAGATTTTTTTTTCCTTTTTACTTTAAGAGCAATTTCCATAGCCATAGTCCAGAGAAGACCTCATTGAGTTCTCACCATAATGTAGGACATGCTGTGGCCCACTCCCACCTATGGGCATCATTAGGGTGTAGATGGACTGGAGGTTCAAGTATACTGTCCTGAGTGTCCTGGTGGATGGGGGACAAATAATTAGACTTAGCCTACAGAAACACCTTCTTTTCTGTTTGCTGTCTGGGAAAGAAAAAACTGCAGAGAAACAATCACGGTGCAATCTTAGAAAGGAAAGTAAGCAGAGCACTACAACCTCCTGAGAAGAGTTACAATGAAGGGCTTGCGGAAGCATGATCCCCCTTCCCACAAGGAGACAGAAAATAAAAATGACCGTGGCAGGGTCTTTCCACCCCAGGCACAAGTCAGAGCTGAGTTTGAGGAAAGATGGTTCCTTTTTGGGGAGAGAAGTCTTTAGTCTGAGGAGTTGGAGGAGCCTTCCTAGTTCTTGGTTCACCATTCTCCTGTGGGAGGTGCGGGGTTATAGGGATTTAGCCGGCTTGGGGGGGGGTGAGCTTCATGGGGCCCTTCCCAAGGAACTCAGAGGTCATTGGAATCAGATTCTCTGGAGTGGGAAGAGGAAGCCAGAATGGTGGATGGTGACAGTTTGTGAAGGTTCTTAGATTTGATTTCATTCTAAGAATCCAGAAAACAGCATGTCACTCATGACAGGACTCCTCGAACACACTGCTGACTTTACCTGAAGTCCTAGGTGAAACATCTCGAAGGGCCTTGCCTCTGCCTTGTGGCAGTATAGACTCCAGTATTAGTCTAGATTTGGGATCAAGGGCAACTGGGACCAAAGGGTGCATGGGACAGATGAGGATGTGGTGCAGGCTCAGAGACAACTAAATTCCCCAAGACTGGAAAGAGGGAGCCAGGTGGAGTACAATGACGGTGGCTCATTGTACCCACTATCTTGCATCCAAACACAGTGGGTAAGGCACTTAGCCACTGAAGAATTGACAGTTGTGCCTCTACTAAGTCAAAGCATCCAGAGACATAGAATTTAGCACAAAATTTTAAATATTATCCACTTGTGGGTAGGCTTCATCCAACTAGTCAAAGGCTACCGTCTTGAGAGAGGGGGACTCTGCCAGCAGGCTGCCTTTGTACTTGATGGTCTCAGGTCTTGGGTGAGCTTGCCAGCCCTAGAGAGTTTGAATTCACCAAGGCTCTACAACCTCATGAACCAATCCCTTCAGATGATAGATATCTCTCTTTGTTCTCTCTCTCCTTTATTTGGGGCCTTCTGATCAATATAAAGTGACACAGATAAGAGACGATGATGGGTGGGACCAGGGAATGGCAGAGGAGGAAATAAGAACGGTTGGTATGGTAAACTATGTGCAGGATTTCCCCAAAGTCTAGATAAGAGGTCAAGAGAAACAGAACAGTTGAAAATGGTTCAGAGATTACAATTTCTAAACAAAAAATTTTCATAAAGAATATAGGCAGCCCTCTGTATTGGTAGGTTCTCCAGTCACAGACTCAGTCAAATGCAGGTTGAAACGCTGGGAAAGAAGGCATCTGTAATGAACACATACAGACTTCACCCCGTCATCGCTCCTCAGCAATACCACAGAACGGCCCTCACACAGCACTCACACACATTAGAGAGTAAGTAGTCATGACCACACACATCTGTATTCCTAACACAGGAGATGGCAGCAGGAAGATCAGGAGTGAGATAACATTGAGGTAATGAGTTCTCGGCTGGGTGAGCTACATGAGAGCCTGTCTCAAAAATGGGAGACAGAAAAGAAGAGAGAAAGGTGGGGTGGCATGAGAACATATTATGTTTATTGTTTTTTTATCAGCTACTTGTATATTTCTCACCAATAATGACTACCAAATGTAAAAAAACGACTACTTTAAAAGTCGTGTTAAAGACTGCTTCCTGTTGTCATAGAGGGAACTGACCTCCCACTGTAAACACTTGGCAGAATAAAAGAGGAAGCTCTTCTCAGACATCAGATAGGTCACACAAAAGTCCATTTCTTGAGAGGTGAAAGCATGCATTTCAAGACATCTTAGTTTTCTGCTGCACATGGTGCATATATTACAGGCTACAGTAGAAGGAGGTGGAGCCCAGGATCCACATATCCCACTGAGCCTGGTTAGGAGAATCACAACATATAGCTGCTCATAGGGAAGATTTTGCGGAGAGGCATATTAGAATGAAGAAAGCTGTTTGGGAAAGCTCTAGGAATCTTCAGAGTCCCTAAGTATTTCCCAGGCCCAAAAATGCACATGAGCAGAGACAGAGCCTCAAGGTCTTGCATAAAACAACTAGAGACATTGTGGGCTGAACACATTCCAGAGCAGTGCAATGAAACACGAGTTCCAGCCACAGAGAAACAGCACAATGCACCCTGGACACTCAGCCAACTGTCCAGTAAGCCATGCCTTAAAGTGTATCACCTGATCCCCGGAGAAGGGTGGCTTGTGGACCAAGACTTGCAAACCGCTGTAAATGAGTCAAATATGACCTGTTGAGCCACTATTGCATAGCCTGTATCTAAGAATAGCGTTTATATTTCATTGAAGAAATAAATGCAGTAGGTGGTTCCCAATCCATGCCATTTATAGTAAGTTCCCAAACTTGCGCTTCAGAGCCATCATAATAAATCCTAAACAGAAACTCAACTCTGGCAATCATTGACATGATAGATGTTAGCAAAGAGGTTTTTAAACAAACCCTTGGACACTGAATCATAAAAAAAAAAACTCAGAGGATTTTCCCTCCCAACTAAGGGAGAAAAACGAAAAACAAAACAAAACAGAGGCTACAGAAACAAAAACTGACAGACGTGATTAGACAAAACCAAAAAGTTCTGTATAGTGAAGAAAATACTTCATAACAGCATGGAGACCACTCATCAGAAAAAGGATTACCGTCCAAAGCACACGAGACGCTAACAACAAGCATAATTATAGTAATCACAATCGTCTGATTAAAACAGGCAAATGATCTAAATAGGGACATCCCTCAGAGTGTACACAACTAGCCAACTAGCACTGGGCCACCATGGAAAAGCTGAGACTACCCTGCCCCCACTAGAAAGGTGAGGGCACAGAAAGGACACTGCTCCTGTATGGGAAAGGGAGAGATGTAAACTAGTACAGTCTAGAAAACAGGATGTGTGTGCCTCAAAAACTAGAAACAGAATTACTGCATGACCTAGCACCCTGCCATCGGTGTCTACACAAAGGAGAGGCAATTCACATGTCAAACCGGCCTCTACATAAGCTTGTTTAGGGCAGCATGATTCACAAGAGTAAAGTTACAGGGTCAGCCTGCAATTCCATCAACAGATAAGTGGATAAAGACAATGTGACACTACATATATACAATGAAACATTAGTCAGCCAACAAAAACAAAACCCTGCCATGTCCAGCAACATGAATGGGACTGGAACACATTATGTTACAGGAAGTAAGGAGACACAGGAAGATAATGCCACATGTTCTCATTCACCATTAAACAGCTGAATTGATTGAAGCAGAATGTAGAACAGTGGTGAGCAGAGTTGGAAACTGATGGGAGAAGGAGGAGAAACACCGGGGCAGTGAGCACAGGGGTCCAGTTGGATTAGAGTGATGTTTGAATTGCTGCATGGTACAGTAACTGTTACTTACAACAATTAATTGCATATTTAGTTATGACTCTGAATAGTCTCATCCCCCAAATGACAAATATTTAAGTTGCCAGACAGGCCAATTATCTGTTCTGAGGGTTATAAATTGTATGTAAGTATTGAAATACCATTCTATACTCCATAAATAAATACAACTATTATCTATTGATCAAAACTAAAATACGAGCAACTTGGTTGCCCACCACAGCTGCACAACAGGACTGTATTGCTGAAGACATGATACACTTTGGTTACATGACGCAGAGAAACTGAACTAGAAGTAACCTGGAAATTCCCTTCCTGCTATCTAGTTTCCATAGTAACAAGGGGTACTATGGAGCCTGCATATGAGGAAAAATCAATAGACTTACCAAGATACGGGCATGCTTCAAAACTGACCTGCTAAGCAAGATGTCTCTACTGTTACAATAGTGGTATAACTGTTACGGGGTAACCAATGCTTCCAAGAGAGGGAATTCCTACTTAGTCCTGTAAACATAGCCTGAAGCCATGGCTGAGAAGGACATAGACCCTACTGGGGATCACACCACTGTTGTGTTGCTAAATGGACATGTCAAGCTGCCTTCGACACATTTGTACTTATGTCCAGTGCTAATCTCCATCTTGTTCAGGGAAGCTTCTTTCTGCGGTACACATCAGTCAACACTGGGAGCTCCAAGTGTCCTGAGTGCTTAGAATAAGTGACTAGATGCCTTGCCCTAAATGGGGCATTTATGTCAGCACTCAGTCCCCTCCAGATAAAGCTCGGGGAGCATGGTGGGAGAGGAGGCTGGAGAACGTGGAGGAGTGTTGAGAAATGCGGTCTTCCAAGACATGGCATGCCATTGCATTCATGCAAGATCAGGCCAATGAACACTTTGGCCTGTATGAGCGAGGGGCTCATGAGTTTCTACCCAAAGCTGAGAAGCTTCTGGCAACTGATGGCCACTGGGGGAGAGGGAGTAGCTTTTCTCCAGGGTGTGGCCTCTGATAGGTCGCCCAGGGGAAGGTCCTACACTCTTACAAAGTCAGGCAGCACTACGTGAATTCACTTGTTGGTTATTGCAATTTAGTTAACTGCTTGTGTTTTTAGAAAAGGAGATGAAGGTAGGAGAGGGAAGTTTTGGGCGGACGGGTCTAGTGGAAGTGGGAGGAGGGATTCCAGTATATGAGATGGACTGTATACAAGTATGAAATAAGAATTAAAAAAATAAAAACTAAAAATAATGAAACAAGAACCAGGGACTTGGCACAGGAACAGACCTCTGGTTAGCGTCAGAATTAAAAGTGTGCTCCAGGGTTTAGGGCTCTGGGCTCAGTTTTTAAAAAGTGGGAGAGAAAAAGAATGAAAATTAAACTTTTTTGCAAAGAATAAAACAGGAAATAAATATTTTTGTCAAGTCAACATTCAGCATTTTTCTATATTTTTGACATGAGTTTAAAACTATAATTTTTCTACAAAGTCAGAAACTAAAACAAAAACTTAGGAAAAAGTAGCAAGAAATGAAATGGACTCCGTTTATTTTTTTAAAAGTGTTACACGTATGTATGTTCTGCCTCCATGTATGTACGTGCACCACATGTACCTGGTGCCCGTAGAACAAGGGCACCAGTGCCCCTTGAGCTGGAGCTCCACCTAGCTTTGGACACATCTAGGAGATAAAATGCAGAAATTAAACTGTCCAGCGCTAAAGGACAGGTGCTGGTAGCACTGAGGCACAGGCATGACGTGAACCCTCCCAGAGGACATACAAAGAACTACTCTCCAGGGTGCTTCATAAAGCCAACATAAGCTCGGTAATGTTTCCTTATATTAAAGGAGAATTACATAATCACCCCCTCTCTTGTGAACATAGGTTCAAATATCCTTCACAAAGCTCAACAAATATGATCTAAAAGTGAAAAAAAAATTAGGGGAGAGAAGAAAAGCAATATTCGTGCAAGGAAATTGGAGATGAACACAAAATATATGGTGAGCACATACGGCTGGAGGCAGCGCGCTCTGTTGGCCTAAGGCACGTTTAAGGAGTACTTTACGATCCCACACTGCAGATGAGCGTACAGCGATGCCCCGCAGAGCATCCAAATGAGCTCCCAGCACAGGTTTCTTGGCTGTTGGAGGTACAGCAGTCCTAATCTGCATGTTTGAAGTTTAAATGCTAATGTTTCAAATTGGAAACTTTCTATGCACGAACATGACATCACCAGTGGAAAATTCCTTACCTGCCCTCAGGTGACAGACCTCAGTCACCCTGCAGGGGCAGCAAGAGTGCTATGTAATTGACATTCATGCTCTGCGGATATGATGTACATGAAATATAAATGATGTTTGTGTTTACACTTGAGTCGTATCCCCAAGATATCTCATTATCTACTTTAAAGTATTCCAGAATTCGAATCTGAAATACTTCTCATCCCACGCATCATGGGTAAGAGTGGTTCAACCTGTACTCACTAGAACGCCACCAGTTTCCCACGCTTGTGAGTCCTGTTGGTCAGATCCTCTCAGGGACAATGTGGTAACGTGTCTGCTCCATGACATCTGAGGCTTCTGCTCAGTGGCCAACATGGCCTGCCTCTGTTGTAGTCTCCTCGGAGTCTCTGGGGTGTGGCTACACTGGCTTTTAGTTTGTTCTTTCAATTCTCCAGAGAGGATCCTGCCTCACAGCCTACAGATCTGTTCTCCCGTTCATCTGGAGCCCTCTTAACCGGGACATCCACCAGGCTGGACATTCATCCTTCTCAAGTCTCCTCTGCGGAAGCCTTGTCTGGCCGTCCTGTGAGATAATGAATCTTCCCTGAACCCTTGGTGCTCTCTGTAGTCTTTCTGCCTTTAATAACTTAACACAATCCAAATGTCTAAACTGTTTCTGTTCCCTGATGTATAGCTATTCTTTCCAAACTGAAACAGTCTACCTGGAGGGAGGTTCATTAAGACTCAGGAATTGTCTAAAATTCCTAAGTCTCAGGAAGATCCTAAAATTTACAGGATCCACAAGTCAGTTGCCGAAGCTATATAAATAGGGATAATCATTGGTGAGAAGAAGGTTGTTACCCATGCCAGGGTGGGAGTTTTGTTGACACGTCGAAGACAGTCCACCATGTTTCTGCATTGAACCCCTTTTCATCCTCCTGTAAGCCCAATACACTGGTCTACTAAGTTAGGCATGGGGGGAGCTGCTTTTCTAATCTGCCATCAATGCCCTATCTGGAGACATTTGTTTATCTTTTCCTAGGAAAAATTACACGAGGCCTGTGTTTTCCAAATCAGAACGCAAACTTCACAGACAGTTATGTTCTGTCTGATTTGTCCACCTTTGCATTCCTAGAGCCAGCTTGCCTATGTGGGTGCTGTGTCCCATGTCTCTATTTCCAATACTCTAAAGGGAATGAGTTCAAGACTAGCCTGGGCTACCCATCAGAACAAAAAAGAAAAACAGAGACCTTATTTTTGTCCACACAGTGACTAGAAGGACAGCTCAATGGGTACAGACATGAGGCGCGATCTCATGCAGTAGCTCACTGGCTTCAGAGTCTAAGATGGAACAGAGTCCACTCCCTATAAGTTATGTTACACCCACTCATTTAGCAAACCACATAGAACTATTCAGGGGGAAAAAGTATAGAATGTTCCAAAACCAAAACTTAAATTTGCTGCATGCTGAGCAACAAGTCCCCAGGATTGCAGTGGTGTGTAAGCAGGCTTTGCTCAGGCCACGTCGCATACCATCTGACGTCAAGAGCACTGGCTGGATGAGCACCATCCTTCCGGTGTTACTCAGGAGCTGTGTAGTTAAGGCCTCCATGAGTGCACCTGTAATGACCTTGCACAAGCTTCTCATGTCACCATCCCTAAGTAACACGGTATAACCACTATTCATGCAGCATTTACATGGTATTGGATGTTACAAGTGACCTGGAAATGTTTTTTTTTCTTTTTTTATTAAATTTAAAAGAAAAATTTACATTTACTCCCCTTGTCCCAGGACTCCCCACTCCCCTCCCCTGCTTTCTTAAGATGGGGCAGGATACCCTGCCCTGTGGAAAATCCAAGACCCTCCCCTCTCCATCTCGGTCTAAGAAGGTGTGCATCCATATAGAATAGGTTCCCGAAAAGCCAATACATGCAGAAGAAATAGATAGGTTCCTGTGCCATTATCATTGGCTTCTCAGTCAGTCCCCACTGGCAGCCACATTCAGAGAGTCCGGTTTGGTCATATGCTCATTCAGTTCTGGTCCAGCTGGATTTAATGAGCTCCCAATAGACCAAGCACACTATCTCAGTTCGTGGGCCAGTCCCTCACGGTCCTGACTTCCTTGCTCCTCTTCTCCCTCCTTCTGCTCTTCCACTGGACCTAGGTAGCTCAGTCCCTTGCTCTGATTTGAATGTGGGTCTCTGGCTCTATCCATCCATCATGCGAAATTTCTATGGTGACGATCAAGACAGCTTCAGATCCACCGGCTCAACTCAGGGTAAGATCAACTATAGCCCCCAGCCTCTCTGCTCCATTAGGAGACATCCTCTCCCCTTTCCCCAGCTTTGCTGTGTCCCACATTCCAGAGGGTCCCTGGGTTAGGCTCGCCATTGGCGG
>JAQHUG010000214.1:2466610-2493467 GCA_028555095.1 Dicrostonyx torquatus | reverse complement strand
CCCCAACCCCTAGATCCACCCCCATCCCCACCCCCATGCTCCCAACTTTTGCCTGGCGATCTTGTTTGCTTCCGACTTCCAGGAGGATCTATATATGTTTTTGGGGAGTTCACCATACTATTTGGTTTCTCTAGGCTTGTGAGCTATAAGCTTAATGTCCTTTGTTTATGTCTAGGGTCCACTAATGAGTGAGTACATACCATACTCATCGTTTTGGGTTTGGGATATCTCACTAAGGATAGAGTTTTCTATTTCTATCCATTTACATGCAAAATTCAATTTTCGTAAAGTTACGTTTAAAGTCGATTTCTTCTACTTCTTCTGGATTAGGTCTTCTTGTTCCATAATTGCTGGATTCTGGCGTTGTCATGTTGCTTTTCAGGTTGTTGGATGAAATCCTGACTTGGCGCCTGCCCATCTTTTCCCCTCCTATTGGATCAACTGGTACTCGAAAAGGGCCACTTGCTCGGTCTGGATGGACCTGGATCAGGGGCCTTCGCTGGCCCAAGAACCTGTCGAGCTCCTAAGATCCAGATGGGTCTGGGTCAAAAGCCCTCTAAAAGAGCCTGAAGCAGACAAAAGGGTGAGCTTCTCTGCTCTGTGCAGCACACAAAGCCCTGTGGCTTTGTATACGCCCCCCTTTCCCTCAGGGCCTCAGCCTGGAAACAGGTTGAGTTCCTTTTAGGAACCTAGGATCCCACCACCAATGGGGGAGGGATGCTTGGATGTAAGCTTGGGTGTGCTAAGCAGATAGGCCAATATGTAGGGGAAGCTCCCTTAATGGCCCAAAGGTTTGGGGGATGGGAGGGTGTCCTTAGTCCCCTCTGGGGCCAAACACCTAGGCACCTGGGCTAGGACCCACTTACCCTGCAGGTCGAATGGCTGGATCAGAAGCCCTCTCCAAGGGTCTGCAGCAGTCAAAAGGGCGGGCTTCTGTGTTCCACAAAGCCCCGTGGCTTTGTAAAAGCACCCTTTTCCCTCAAGGCCCCAGCCCGGGAACAGGCTGAGTTCCTTTTGGGAACCGAGTACCCTGTCTCTGATGAGGACAAATGCTTGGAAGTGAGCTAAGGTGTACTAATCAGAAAATCCAATAGGTGGGGGAAGCTGCTTTAAGGGCCCAAAGGTTTGGGGGATGGGGCGGGTGTCCTTAGTCCCCTCTGGGGCCAGACACCTGAGCTGGAAATGTTTTACAGTATAGTGGAGGAGGCATGGTGGTCACACACGAGCACTGTGCCATCTTTCGCCAGGGACATGAGCTGCTTCTGAGCATGCATCACAGAAGGCCTGCCATTCTCCTGACGGATGCATGCATATGCTGCTATTACGAAGATTGAATGAAATTGTGTGCAGTCACCGCAATTTATTATAACAAGCAAGGTACAGAGCAGATGCTGCCAGGCCACTTTTGTTTCCATTAGGAAATACGTTGTATGCAAATAAAGGTGTAGATACACAATCACCAGTGATTTCAGAAGGGGACAAAGCCACTGCTCACGATGGAAACGTTGGGGAGGAATGCAACAAATGTTTCAAGCAGGCCTTCCATGTTTATTGTGCATTTTTCTGCACAGTTTGAATTTACTAACTATGTCACTTTTATTTTGCATTAAACTATCAATACCGATTTTTCCTGCTAAGATTATGGGCTATTTAAAAAGATGTTTTTCTTTATAGTTTTTGCTACTCATTGTTACAAAAATAGAAAATAAAGGGAATCTTATTTAACAGAATTCAAGAAAAGCATTGTTAGTTTCTAGATATTTCCTTGGAGCCCCAAGAGAGTTTCATTCATCAAATAACACTATCTGAGAAAGCAAAAATACATTTTTTTGTGTCGCTAAGATTTTCAGCCACAGAAATTTCAGATATTTAGAGTACTTTGTTCTGAACATGGTCTGCTCTTCTGTAATTCTACCATCATTTAAAATGGAACAGCATTGACAGAAAAAATGTTTAGCAAATGGATGTGGTTTAAATTTATTTTTTTATTATTTTTATATTTTTACAGTGAGTCTGTATGTCTCCAGACATTTTGTTTGTCTGGGTAGTGGCATTGGTGTCAGCTCAATGAGTGACTCAACAGAATAGCATCCTGGAAATACTGGTATGACAGTTCAAGTGCCCCTTCCACACCCAGTTCACTTGTTGGAACCTCATATAGAATATGATGGTTCTAAGCAGTAAAGTTTGGGGGAGGTGATTAAGTCATGAGGGCTCTGTCACAAATCAGGGACTTGAGGAACCTTCCCCCGACTGTGCAAATACAGAGCGGTGAAAAAAACATCTTGGGACAGCGAGATGCTTGCTGCCAAGTTTGAAGCCCTGAGTTCAATCTGTGGAATCAACATGGTGGAGGGAGCGAGCCAGCCATGCATTCACAAACACCAAATAAGTGTAAGTAGAGAAAGAATGCAATCCAAGAAGCAGAGACCTTCCCCAGACACCAAACCTGCTGGAGTTTTAACCTTGGACTTCCTAGTCTCTCTAAAGGCAAGTAGTTTCCTGCTTTTTGTCAGGCAAAGTAATTTTGGAGGGTGTTCATGGCTACCTTTCCGGGACCTTGGTCCATCAAACCTCATTAGCCTGGAAGGAATCCATAGGTTCCCATCTTCTGTGGAAATAAAAACAGAACCTCTTTTCCAAAGCAACATATCCCTAGACCCAAATTTTGAAATCAAGAAACCTTTAAGGTATATATGTAGGTTTAGCTTAGCAGCCTGTACAATGAAATGTCTCTCTGCACTTAGCTCATTCACAGCCAAAAAGTTCAAAGAAAATATAATATACATAATCCAGACTCTCTGTGTATATTCCATCTTTATTTGGCTTATTTATTTTTACTCCTTTAATCTAGGACTGTCTGTACTCTGTCTCTTTAAAGACTTTGTTTTATTTCTTTTAAAACCAGTTACTTCTTTTTATATACACTTTTTCTTCTCTCCCCTAGCCTATGTATATTTTTTTAATCACTGTGACTCATTTAGAGGTCTTTTTCATCTGAATTTGTCTTTTTTGTGTACCTGTGATCCTTTTCTGTCCAGGACCACTTCTTAAAATGCTAAGTGGCGTGGCTAGGACTAAGCCTGCTTTGCCTTTTGGCTCTGCCTGGTCCAACATGGCAGAGGTCTGTTTGCTGCCTCTGAAAGCCATGGACACTGCCCTATTTTCAGGCACACAGCAGGTCTATGTTGCCATTAAATAAGTTTTAGCACTCTGCTCACAAACCCCATTTAAATGCTCTGTAGCTGGACCTCATGAAAGAGTCAGAGCTGTTCATGCTGGTGAACCAGGAATCCAATGGGGTTTTTTAAAATTGATTTTATTGAGCTATACATTTTTCTCTGGTCCCCTCCCTGCCTCTCCCCTTTAACCCAATTTACTCAGGAGATCTTGTCTTTTACTGCTTCCCATGTAGATTAGATCCATGTATGTCTCTCTTAGCTTCCTCATTGTTGTCTAGGTTCTCTGGGATTATGACTTGTGGGATGGTTTTCTTTATTTTATGTTTAAAAACCACTTATCAGTGAGTACATATGATAATTGTCTTTCTGGGTCTGGGTTACCTTACTCAATATGATGTTTCCTAGCTCCATCCATTTGCCTGCAAATTTCAAGATGTCATAATGCCTTTTTCAAGGTGTTGTTTTTAAGAAGCTGCATTCCTTTTACTGCTAAAGCTGAGTCAGGAAACCTCTTAAAGGAGCCACATCTCTGCTTTCCACAGCAAACAGAGGAAGAGGCTGCCAAACATTGCCCCAAAACTTTTCTGGTAAACCACAAGCTTCATGGTAAAACATAAAATAACAGAAATGGGTTAATTTAAGATATAAGAGCTAGCTACCAATATGCTTAAGTGATTGGCCAAGCAGTGTTTTAATTAATACCATTTTGTGTAATCATTTCAGGTCTGAGCAGCCAGAAACAAACGAGTAGCCTCCATCAACATAAGTCTGTTTAAATGACTTATAAATTACCCAGCCCTGGGTATGTCGCTGTCATAGCTGGAATGAGCTCTGGCATCTTGTTTAACTGTGTGTGTTTAAGCTCTGTGCTCAGCTTTATTTTTTTCCTTGTGCATTAGTATTTCTTTCTGTTTGCTCAGTTTCACTTTCACTCCATCCCCACACTGCAAATGTCAGAGAGAGAGAGAGAGAGAGAGAGAGAGAGAGAGAGAGAGAGAGAGCTTGGTGAAAGGTTCTTTTTCTGAAAAAAATTCATTTGGATGAGATAACCCAGTGGGTACAAGTACTTGTTATCCCAGCCTGCAGACCCAAGCTCCATCACTGGAGCCCATGGGAGAACTGTCTCCACAGATGAAATGTGCACATACACACCTTATACATGGGCATGCACACACATGCACACACAGAGATTAATAATGAATTGAATTTTCAGAAAAGAAAATTATTTGATTGCTAAGATTTAGACTGAAATATGTTACTCTGTTTACAGGGAGCTGAAGCTACTCGCCTATCTATCTTTTACCTTCAAATGGGAGCTGTGAGTTCCTATTCATTGCATGTTGTACGTAGTGGTGCTGTAGGGACAGGGAGCTCAGGCTCCATTGTCTAAAGACACTTAGCTCCTTTATACTAATGCAGCAATATCTTCAGCAGGCTGATGGCAAATGAAAATTAATTCCACTGCAAGCTGATAAAGTGAAGTCCATTAAAAACCTAGACTACTTTAGATTAGATTTTCAAATGAATGAGACAAGAGCCTTCACAATGGCTCCAAAATGGGCATATTTATAACCCTGCCCTGCCTGCCAAATATAATTACATCCTTTTTTCCTGCCAACCATTTCAACTCATTTCACAGCAAGTGGAGAGAGAGAGAGAGAGAGAGAGAGAGAGAGAGAGAGAGAGAGAGAGAGAGAGAGAGAGAGGTTATAAACAGGCAGTCCCCACAAGAAGAAAGAACTGCTTTCAGGATCCTGCAGCAATTTGAAAGCTCATCAACTTGGATCAATCTGTCTTGGGATGTTCCATGTTTTTGTTTATTTGTTTAGATATCATTTGCTGTCCAAATTAACACCACGTTTCCAATAGTCACATAGTAGAAGGCCTCATGCTGGGGGCTGTTTCTAATGTGCTGAGCACTCTGATGCGGAACCTCAGTTCCAGCTGCTCACACCGACCACAAACCTGAGTAAATTCTGGTTACTGTCCTACTTTAAACACCACAGCCAAAAGTAACTTGGGAAAAGGGTTTATTTCAGCTTACAGGTTGCAGTTCCTCATCAAGGGAAGCCAAGGCAGGAACCGAAGGCAGGAACCAGGAGGCAGGAACTGAAGCAGAGACCATCAAGGAATACTGCTTAGTGGCTTGCTTAACTACTTTTCTTACACAGCCCATGTCTACCTTCCAAGGGATGGCACTGCCCACCATGGGCTATGTCCTCCTACATCAATTAACAATTAATAAAATGTCTCACATTTATGCACAGAGACCGATCTGATGGGGGCAATTCTTTAGTTGAAGTTCGCTCTTTGCAGACGTGTCAAGTTGGTCACTAAAGCTGACGATAACTGTCATCCTGGGGAAAGGTTACGATATAGGTCTGCAATGTCCCCCAAACACTGGTGTGCTAATGGCTTGGTCCCAGCTTGTGACTGTATGGGAACATGATGAAACCTTTAAGAGGTAGGTCCCAATAAGAGACTACATTTGGGGTTTGCCTTCCAAAGTGATGCTGATACACCTCCACTTCCCATCTCTCTTTTCTTCCTGGCTGACCCAAAGTGAGCATCTTCTTCAGCTCCTATCATATGTGCTCCATTACCACAGGCCCAAAGCAACAGGGCAGCTACAGAACCACAAACAGAAACCTCTGAAAGAGTGAGCGGAAAGAAAACGTCCCTTCTAATTCACAGCTATTTTGTCATGTAACAGGAAGTTGCCATACACAAAGGATCATTTGTCATGTCAGACTTGGGAGGGCTTATTCTTCTTAGAGTCATCTTGCATCCAGCCCATTCTGAACCTCTGAGACACTCCAAAACCCACCTAGCCTTTCTTCTTCCTTCTTGGCTGCCTTATTGATCCTGCCACCTGGAACACAGAGGGCTTGGCATCTGCTGTGTCCTGCCAATCAGCAGCAAAGGGCCATTGTCAATGTCATGACTGTCCTGATGAGTTCATGTTTTTGTGTAGTTATTTTTATTTCTTTATACTATATTGTATAATTTGTTCTGAACTAGCTGTCATTGTCATATGTCTTCCTGACACAATCAGATCCACAGAAATATCTAATTCTTTTCTGGGGTTCTCCAGTTGCTTTGGTTTGATATGGTACAAGTTCCCCGAGGGCTCATAGGTTGGGACTCTGTGGAACCTGTATGAGAGTATGATCCAACGGGAGCACTCAGTCAATAAAAATAGGTTCTTGAAGAATGTTTCTTGAGAAGTTCCCTCCTTGCTCTCCAGTTCCTGTTTCACCTCATGGTCTGTTCTAAAATCAGTCCTGCCATTGTGATGTCACCTGCCATGAAGCCCTCATGAGAAGCTAAATGGGGATGCCCTATCTTGAAATTCCAGCCCCCACAAAAGTTAGCTAAATACATTTCATTATAAGCAATGAAAAAAAGGACCAATACACTTACCAGTAAGAACAATTGTGACTCTGGACAGACATCCCCAAAACCAGTCATATGAATACAGATCTTCCTAGTTATCATCTCTTTGCCAGGCCCTTTCCTTCCAGACTGCACTTACTGCCTAGTTATCATCTCTTTGCCAGGCCCTTTCCTTCCAGACTGCACTTACTGCCCATTCTTGACCCACTGTTGGGCCTCATGAGGCCTGGGCGTGAGGCCCAGTGTAAATTCCTGAGCCTAGTTCGAGTTTGGAGACCTGTCTTTGGCCATGACTTCCACACATGAGTGACTCAGCACATCCTGACCTGGACCCACCTGTGTCCAGCCATTGCTAGTATGGCAGAATATTATTGGCCCTTGTTCCTTACTTCTCAACCGATCCCAAGCTTCTCTACCTCCATCACAACCCTATATAAGCTCCTGCCTAATACCATTAAATGAGTTCCTGCTCTGACTCGACTCCCTATCGTGTCTGATTGTCCTGCATTGTGGGGCTGCAGAAATGGGCAGATAGTGCACTCACCTTTCCCTGGGAAATAAGGAGGTTCAAGAAACCTAGCACCCCACTGTCAAAAGTAACCCCTTAAACTTAAAAGTCAATGGGCTGGAAAGACTTGCTAGCTGGTCTTTATGGAACTTACTGCAAAAAGAGAAATGAGGGGAATGGTCTGGTCAACTGAGAAATGTCAGTGTGCCTATTGAGATGAAATATTGTTGTCTTCATTAGGGTGTATATTGCTGTAAAGAGACACTGTGATCATGGCAACTCTTATAAAAGAAAACATTCAATAAGGTGGCTTGCTTACAATTCAGAGATTCAGTCTATTGTCATCATGGTGGGACATGGCAGCATTCAGGCAAACATGGTGCTAGAGAAGGAGCTGAGGGCTCTTACATCTTGTACTGCAGGCAACAGGAAGCTATTCTGGGATGTTGGGCATGGCTTGAGTATATATGAGACCTCAAAGCCTACTCCCACAGTGACACACTTCCTCCAACAAGGCCATACCCTACTCCAACGAAGCCACACCTCCTAATAGTGCCACTCCTTATGAGCTTATGGGGACCAATTACATTCAAGCTACCACAATTGTGAAGAAAAACAGAGTGGGGATAGGTGTGGTATCAAGACTCTCTTGCCATGTTCCTGCAAGCCTGTTCTTCCAGCAGCACTGTTCACAATAGTCAAGATACAGACTTAACCAAGATGTTTACTGGCCCATGAATGCACAATGCATAGTATAATAACATAACTAACTAGTACCCATCCCTCCCAAAGGATAAAGTCTTAACATTTGAAATAGCGTGGATGGACCTGGATGGTATTATGTTAAATGAAAAAAGTCAGACACAATGTGCTCATTTGCCAGAAGCTCGAGGTGGTGGTCACATTAACATAGAGATGAATAGTGGTTACAATAGGAACAATATGGAGAAGGGAGGCAGAGGTTGGGTAACAGGAAGCAAACTATATTTACTGAAGGGAAGCTTATGCTACTGTTTTAGAGAATGATAGGGCAACTGTAATCTCTTACATACGGGAGCAGACCATGTGGATTCTTAACACAAGAAGCAGCCCTGTTTGTAGAGAGAAACATGGTGATACTCTGATTTGATTGCTACATCTGCAGGAGTGTATCAAGCTGTAACACCTCATAAATAATTATGGATATTATAAGCCAACTTAGGTTTTAAGGGTTTGAATTATCTGTCTGTTGTGCCTGTGGTTAAGTTTAGATCTGTCTACCAGACAGCCACATCCACACAGTGCCCAGACAGTTGAACACATGAGTCAAGAGCCCAGGAAAGCAAATAAGAAACATCATTAAATCTCTGAGTGTGACTGAAGCCACACTAGAAGACAGAGAGGAAGACCCAGGAATTGGCCTGCAGGACAGGCTGAGAAGAGGCAGCCTGCAAGGGAGGGAGTACAGTAAGGCTCCGCTGACCTGGATGCCACATGGAGAGGGTATTTTAGATGATGCTATAAACGTCAACATTAGGGGACAGGTTTGTAACATGACGGAAGCGCTCCAAGACACCAGTGCCATGATGCCCTGCAGGTTGCTGGGTAACGGTCCTTAAGAATGAAATGCAGAGCAAGGGTCGGTGAGACAGGATATCAGGGTACTGGGGGAAAGTCTCTAGCACGGGGTAGGCTATTTGGAGATGAGGGAGAAGGATCCGGCTTGCTTATTATGGAGCAGTGTAGATGAATGCAAGAGGAAATGGCCATCCTTCGTGACTGGGAGGCTGCTGGGCACTAAGGAGTTACAGTCAGAAGGGAAGGAATGCTTACTGATGAGGGAGTCATAGAGGACAAGTCTGGAATATTCTGTGGCAATTAATTTCTTTTAAAGTAACTGAGAATTCACTTCCCACTCACACCATGCCCGTTTTTATACTTTTCTTACATTTTTCCCCAAGAGCAAGTTATAGTCAGGTTCCTACAACCTACAGAAAAATTCAGCAATATTCTATTTTTAAGCTCCGTTGCTAAGAATCTAACTGTTTAAAGCAGTTTTTCTCCCTGGTTTTTCTGTAACTGAATTAGAACATTACATTCAAATATATATCTCTACTGATATCATATAAGACACCTCTTTTTTTTTTTTACAAAAAAATTGCTTAATCGGAACAAAATCTGAGGACCCAATTTTAAAAGTTGGTCATGTTATTAAATTAATTTATAAAATACCCAAAGTCAATTTGAGCGGTTAAATAATCCAAACATACTGACAACTCCCATTTTTTTCTTTTATTTCAGGGAGTGGTTTAAGACAGTGTTGCTACACAGTCCGGATTAGCCTGTAACTTGCTGTGTGGTGGACTGGAAGCCACAGCTCATTCCCATTGCGTTCTATCATTACTCTTACTCGACATTGAGAAATTAGGTAGGAAATTCTGAATGACTTACAGATCAGACACTTCAAAAGAGGAGTTCACCCCTTGCTTTTACAATCTAATTATAACAAATATTAGGTGTTTACTATGTAAACATAGCTAAAAACAAAAATGGAAAAAATTAGATTGAGAGGAAAAACTAATTTCTCCATTTCTATAAACTCATTATGACTACCACCCCCAGGCCATATATTGCAGCCCCAACCCCTAATGGGACAAGATTTGGAATTTTAGGAGGTAATTAAAATTAAATGAGGTTATAAGGGTGAATCCTGCCTGACAGAGTTACTGTGCTCAGAAAGAAGAGAAGAGATGTCTGTCTGTCTCTGTCTGTCACTTTCTCTCTGCCGTGGCACGCAACTCTCTGTGACCCACCTCTACACACACACACACACACACACACACACACACACACACACACACACACACACCAAAAACAAAAACACATGAATTTTGAGACGGCTCTATGAGTACACATAGCCCTCACCAGAATCTGACCATGTCACACCTCTTAAAACATACTTTGAGAATATCATACATAAATACAATGTTTGTGTTTTTTAACTACTTACTATGTTATTACTTATATGTATATCCGTGTATCTGTGTACAGATTTGGGCCTATGAGTACAGGTGCCCACAGTGGTCAGCAGAGAGTTGTCTGGTCCTCTGGAGCTAGACTTACAGTTGGGTTGTGAACTGCTGGGCGTGAGAACTAAGCTGAGCTCCTCTGCTCCAGCAGCGAGCACTTGTAACCCCTGAGTCATCTCTCCAGACCCAAATTCAAAGCATTTGAATGTGTCCACCCTTCAGTTCCTACCCCAAGCCTTCTCTGCTCCCTCTCCCATACCCTACTCAACTTCTCCTGTTTATTCATACATGTACCTATGCATATATATGCACACATACCTGTTGAATTGCTATGGAGTGCCCACCAGAACTCGATGGTAAAGGTAAAACCCTATTGCTGAAGACACCATTCACTTTTGTCACTGGAGTTGGAGAAATCAGGATAGTGTTGTCCTGGAAGCCTCCTCCTTGCTGACTAGCTTTCACAGTGTAGAGAGGTACTAGGCAGGGGGATGAAAGTTACCGATCATCTTACCCGGCTGCACTCCATGAGCTGCAATAAGGACCTGCCTGAGGAGATGTGCAGAGTGGTGCAGCGTATGCCCTGGGGGAACCACAGCTGTCTGACTGGATTCAAAGCCTACTCAACAGGAGGAAATCCAGGTTGTCTTGAGACTTCCGGCCTCCAGAACCATAGCGAATAAATGCCTTTTCCTTAAGGAATCCAGTTTGTGGCATTTTACTGTAAGTCGGAGCTAAGACAGCTAATTAAGGAGGCCTTTGTTTGTTTTGTAAGTAGAGAAAGAATCTATTGGTTATAATGCTCATTGTCTTATGTTGTCATTGCTTTGTTCGAGACAGGGACTCCCTCTGCAATCCAACCTGTCCGCGGACTTGCAGTCTTCCTGCTTCAGACTCTTGAGTGCTGGGATTATAAATGTATATATAAATGCCTGAGGGTAAAAATATTTAATACACATATATAACATTTTGGGGAAGATGAACAACTGAAAATTCGAGCAATTTCTCCCTGCCCCAAAAATGTCTGTCTACAGACTGCTTCATCTACTCTCTCCAACGCCATCAGTCTCCCGTGACAGGAATGTGGGTGGCCCTCTTGATGCTCAGTCCCCCGTGACAGGAATGTGAGTGGCCCTCTTGATGCTCAGTCCCCCGNGCTCAGTCCCCCGTGACAGGAATGTGAGTGGCCCTCTTGATGCTCAGTCCCCCGCGACAGGAATGTGAGTGGCCCTCTTGATGCTCAGTCCCCCGCGACAGGAATGTGGGTGGCCCTCTTGATGCTCAGTCCCCCGTGACAGGAATGTGAGTGGCCCTCTTGATGCTCACTTTTACATTGCCATTAAACTCAAGCCTGATGATGCCTGGTCTTAGCAACAGGCAAAGCCAAGGACTGAACTGCTCGAGATACTTCTCCAAGGAAGGCTGGCCTTACTGATGATGCCGATCTCCCTAGTGGGGTGACACTGGAGCATACATCACTCCCTCTGATGGATCCCCCAGACACACAGTCACCTCTGTTCTCTCTCTCTTTTTATTTTGTTTTTCAAGACAGGGTTTCTCTATGTAGACTTGCAGTCTGTCTTGGAACTCAATCTGTAGACCAGATCCGCTTTCCTCACAGAGATCTGCCCGCCTCTGCCTTCCAAGTGCTGACATTAAAGGCGTGCACCACCACTTGGTCCCTGATCTCTTGAAGGTCACCCAAGACAGCTAAGGAGCCACACAGGTAAAGTTTGCAGGGCAGTGCCTGGAACGACACAAGAAATATTTCCAGACCAGTGTGAAAGAGTTGCTGAGTACCGCACCCCAACATGGGGTCCCTCAGTCGAAGCTAAAGTTTCTTACGCTTCCTCAAAGAAAACCTTAGTACTCTTTATAGTTCTGGGGATTAACCCCAGGGCTTTGTGCATTCAGGGCAGGTGCTTTACCACTGAGCTGTCTGTCTGTATGTATGTATATATGGTGTGTGTATGTATGTATATGATGTATGTGTGTGATGTGTACATGTATGATATATGATGTATGCATATGATGTATTTATGGTGTATGATGTGTGTATATACTTATATATACATTAACATATTATATATAAATGTATAGTACACAAATATATTATATATTTATATATATATTTTTTTGAGACAGGGCCTCACTCTGAATAGTTCAATCTGGCCTAGAACTCACTCTGTATCCCAGACTGACCTTGAACTCACAGCAAACCTCCTATCAGAACACTCCCACGTGCTGGGATTACAGGCTGGGATGCTCAGCCTAAACAAAACTTCTAAATTTCCTTTTGTCTTCAACAAGACAAAAAATATCTCATATAAAAGATACCTTCCCCCACCAGGGGAAAAGAGACATTATTCCACAAGGAGCTACAGTCAAGAGAATTTGGAACAAACAGCCTTGTTAAAATAATTATCTTCCTGTACCTTCCCCACGGTTTTACAGCCACTGCCTCTCTTGCTCATCCCAGATAAAAGCATAGGGGGAGGGTAGCTCTTCTGTTGGTGGTACTTTTCTATGAGGGCTCTTGGGTGCATAAAACTGTATAAGCCTGTGTGCTTTTCTCCTTCCTGTTAATCTGTCCTATGTCAATTTAATTATCAGACCCAGATGAAAACCCTGAGAGAACAGAGGAAAATTGGCTTCCCTACAATTCAGTGTATATTTATAATGTGAGAAAATACACTCAGAAACCATTAAGTGGAGTACAATGATGATGACAGCTATGAAGCAAAATCCCTTATACAGTGCCAGTCTCTGTAACTCCAAGGCCTAGGCACCTGTCACTAGGTCATCACTACTGTTACAGGGTTCAGTGGAATCTAGACAAGGTCTCTGTCACTTCAAATCAAATGAACGATGCTTAGTCTCCATGTCTCAGTGTCCGTATCTATGTAAGGTGTTGGATAGTAGTGTCCATCACAGGGTGACTGTAACATTGCTCAAAGCAGAATGTTGGCATTAATCGCGTAATACCTGGTACCTAAGAGCCCTCAGCCACGTCCATGCTGACACAACATGGTGGGAATATCATTCCACGTTGTGGTGGCCAGGAAGTCAGGTGTGAAAGAGAGGAGGGGAGGGGCAGGTGTGTGCAAAGTATGATGGTGCACAGCGAGGCTTATCATTAGTTGAGATATAAGGATCATAAGTTCACTGCCAACCTATGCCACAGAAGACTCTATCACAAACAGGAACCACATACAAACCTGCCCTTCAAGAGCACACTCTTAAAGGCTTAGCTCTGTTCCCTAGGCTTTGAAAGATAGTTATCCGAACTGTACCATAGTCCACAGCATCCTTTATCTGATTCTTCACACAGACAAGACAGACATCATAAGAGTTTCACTGACAGCAACCAGAGAGAAGAAGGGAATGGCATCATGCATATAAACAAGGAAGGGCACCAGGGACAGAAATCAGCAGAGAGATACTCTGAACAGCACTGAATATTCCCAGACTCACACCCAGATCATGGGAGAGCAGACAGAATTAGAATTCTCATCATCATTTTCAAACCCAAGTGGTCGGAACTAAGGTGGACATAGGGAGCATCTGGGAATTTAATTTTTCCTCTTTGCTGTAAAAGTTCATGCATTACCTGCAGGAGATCAACCCAGGAAGACAGGATCTAGGCTGAAGTGAGTGACACTCAAAGCTGTGGTACCTACCCTTGTCTTAGCCGAGAGGGCACTTAATAGGGCTTCAGAAAGGGCACAGGAGTCCAGGGCTATAGCAAGGGAGTGTGGAGTAGACGTGCATTCTAGATTCCCTCTCCTAGCTGGACAAATGGCGATGACAACATCTATGTCTGCAGTGAGTCTCTGACAGGGAAAGACAGGTCCCCACGGAATACACAGTCTGTCAAGAAGCATCTACACACATCATAGCCATGAGCAGGAGTGCAGGGACAGACTACATCCTGCCTGAGCAGGACAAAGTGTTGGCAGAGCACGTGTACAAACACGCAACAGATCTATCAGGCAAGGAAGCAAATGGAACCAGACGTGTGAAAACAGAGCTCATGCAAAGGGAAGAAGACACCAAGAGACAAGCTCCTCACAGCAACGGCCGGGAGCCTAGCAAGCTAATGAGAATATGAATCCAGCAAAAGAAAGATTGGAAGTGATAAAAGATGAGACTAGGATGAAAAGGAGACTAGAGACCAAACTAAGGAAACCAATTACAAAGTGAAAATTAAAATCCCACCATTGCAAATCTCATAAATAATTTAGAAACAGCCAGGAACAGAGAAGACATGAGTGAAAATCAAAGTAATGGCATGGGAGGAGGTGTGACACTTCAGAGTTTACTCTGAGGAAGCGAGAGGCTGTCTACGCTAAATTACAAGGAGGAAGCATTGTATAGACCCAGGAAGCTTTTTTCTGAACTCTAAAAGTGAAATGCTTTATAACGAGAAGACTTATAGTCTAAAGTTCACTATGAACTGCAATTTCACTTCTATTAATTTCAAAGATAAATGTTCAAAACATAAACAGGGACTTTGTGGTGTGGTAGGGCATATGCTTAGTTATGCGAGGACCTGAATTTAACCCTCAGCACTGCAAGAAATAAAAAGGAAGAAGGAGGCACGTAGTGGCATTTCAATTGTATTTTAATAAATAAAGCCTGCCTGAAGATTTGAGAGTAAAACAGTCTCACTGGTCAGCCTTACAGACCAGGTTATGGTAACGCACACCTTTAATCCCAGTAGCCACAATGATATACACCTCTAATCTCAGAAGCCACAATGACATGCACCTTTAATCCCAGTAGCCACACTAGTTGCCATAGAAACTAGGCAGTGCATGCCTTTAATCCCAGCCTAGAGAGGATTATAAAATGGAAGGAAACAGCTATCAACACCCAGTCTCATTCTATGATTCCTAGAGACAGGACTGCCATTTTGGTCTGAGGTTGAGGTAAGAGCCAGTGGCCGGCTGTTTTTCTTTTCAGATCTTCAGGTTGAACCTCAATTTCTGACCCTGAGCTTTTATTAATTATGCTTCAGAGGCAGCAGGACCAAGTAGTTCAAGGCCAACCTCAGCCACACAGGAAGTGTGATGGCTATTCCCAATTGTCACTTGATGGGCTCTAGAGTTGCCAAGGAGATGGGAATCTGGGCATACTGGTGACATCTAGCAATTTCCTCAAACTTGAACTGTTCCATCCTAGGTGTAGGCTCCTTAATACTCAGTAACTTTTAAAGGGAAGCTCATTAAGACTCTGAAACTATGGTTTGAAGTTTCAATCTTGGAAGGAGACTCATTAAGATTTAAGAAATAAACAACTCACAAGTCTCAGGAAATCCCTGAAACTTACCAGATGTGCAAGGCTTTTCCTTCCCCTAGGTTATGTAAACAGGAAAGATGACTGCAAAGAGGAAACTTCCTGACATGTCAAGACACCTGGATGTTGTGCAGAAAGCACTGGCTTTCATGAGCCTAAGCTGGAGTAGGCTTTTGGTTGATGCTGTTGCTTCTGTGTTGTATCTGCTCCTCTAAGTAACTCCTCACCATACTGCCATAAGTAACTCCAGAAGACTCAGTGGTTCAACCAAATTGGACTTCAGTAATGGTTAACGTGGTCTGATGTCCATACCCAATCTGGAGTGAATTAATATTTGTTGTTGTCTCTCACATGGTAGCCTAAAGAACTGATTTGGCTAATTAAGGCAGGAAGAATCACCCACTGTGAATGGAATTATTCCTTGGGCTGAGGTCCCAGACTGAATAAAAAGGAGAAATCAAGTTGAGTGTAAGCATTCATCCTTCTCTTCATTGTGACTGTGGATGTCATATGACCGGCCCTGCTGCCATGACCTTCCTGACATGATGGACTGTAGCCTTGAACTGTGAGACAAAATAAACTCTTTATCCTTTCAGTGGTTTTGGTCAGGGTATTTTTTATCACCAATCAAAAAAGGAAGACAGGGAACTCAAGACCAGAGTGGGCTGTGGGAGACCCTGGCTTGTGAAACAGACAAAGTATTGTTTCCCCATAGATCATGTTTGTTATCACTATCCGATTAAGTATTTGTGAATTTATGAACATATAATACTAAATTGATAGTTTCTGGGCAGTCCCACTCTGCAAATTATTGTTTTTGCTAATTTTTCTGTATTCCTTAGTTTACTGGAAAAAATGCACTGTCTTTTTTTTTTTTAAAAGTATAATCTTTATCCTAAGGAGAAGGAAGTCCATTCAGTGTTCCTGCAATAAGTGGATTCTAGAAACTACCACGGATGTAGGAGACAGAAAGCAAAGACCAGCCCTGCTGTGAATCAATTCATGGGAGGTGACCGATTCAGGAAGACAAGAACCCATCACAGCAACTTCACACAGAAACACAAGCCCGATTCACCACGAAGAAACACACCACCATCACACTGGTAGAGCTGGGGGAAAGCGGCTAAAGGAGGAAGAAAGTGCCTGGCGTTCCTTCATTTCCAAACAGTAAGCCAGAACTGAAGGGCATCCCCATCATACTCTTACGTGGCAGAAAACATATTCACTTGTAACATGAAGATCAACATTTTAATGAACAGAATCAATTAGACTTCTCATGTCAAGATATGAAATAAAGGCGTGTGAACTGTGTCTAGGAAGCTTCAACTTAGAGCCTGTGGTGTCGTTAGCCCCGCACGGTTAGAGAAGACTATGAGAGGAATAAAATATGCAGACTTGGTTAAATTCTCTTTATTTGTAGAGAATGTGGCCTTATTTGTAGGAAAAATGTATATAAAATAATAAAAATACAAGAAAAACATTCAAAAGGTTGTGAACTAAATATACAGGATTGGTATATTCAAACCACAGACATCCAGTTACAAACTACAACACAAGGGAAAAGCACATCCACAGTAGCAAAATACACACACCACAAGATTGTGAACGTGACAGGAATTGCCTAAAAGCCAATTAATGACATAGTGCCATGTCCATGGAAGCAAAGATTCAAATGGGAAGATACATCGTGCACATGGATAAGCAGGGACAACACTAGAGAGTCGGTCTGTGTGCAGCTCGGGAGAGCTCCTGCCTAGCATCACAAAGCCCTGAGTTAGAAGCCCAGCACTGCATAGCCGGGTACAGTGATGAAATCTCAGCTGGAGGCAGGACTATGAGCAGCCTGCCTCCAGCAGTACAGCCTAGGCCACGGTGATGGCTCATGTTGATAGCATCCCAGAATCACTCCGAAGACAGACCTCTGGGCAGGTCTGTGAAGAGGTTGCTAGTCTGGGTTAACTGAGGTGGGAAGTTCCACTCTGACCGTGGGAGGTGCCATTCCATGGGTCCCGAGCTGAAGAAAAAGGAAAAAGGAAAGGCAACCAAAATACCAGCATTCATCTCTATCTACCTGCTGACGGCAGATCCAATATGCTCCTGCTGCTATCACTTCTCTCCCATCATGCACTGCACCCTCAAACGATGAGGAGAATAAGCTCTCCCTTCCTTAAATTGCTGTTGTAAGTATCTTGTCTCAGTAATGAAAAAATTAATTAATACACAGGAACTAAACATAGCAAGTTCGAGGCTACTCTGGTATACATGAGACCCTGTCTAAAAAAAAAAAAATTAAGTCAATCTCCCAAAGGTAATCCATAAATTTAATGGAATTTAATGGCATTATGATAAAGCAAAAATTGCTATCATTGTTTCCTAGAGGGCAGGCAAATTGATTATACGCCTCATCTAGAAGAACAACTAAGCGAAATCAATAAAGAATAGCAAGGAAGCTAGCCCTGGAGATACTACAGAGTCCCATAAAGTGTCTGCTGGGGTGAAACAGGGCAATTCTGATCTATGGACTGACAGACAAATGGAACAAAGCCGAAATATCCAGAATCAGACACAGTGGTCTATTGCAGTCTAGTATATGACAAGGAGGTCACCTAAAATCACTGAGAAAATGCACGCCGCCAACAACTGACACGGTGCCGCTATGTGCTGTAAGGACAAGGGAAACCATGCATCTGCTTCTTCCCAATTACATCACAATTATTTCCGAATGGAACAGAAACGCAAATGAGAGGGAAAGTAAAGGACAACAGAGGGAGGAGGACGGGGTGGGGAAGAGGGAGACAGAGAGTCAGAGAACATTCACTTAAGCAGAAAACTGAAACCCCTCTATAGCTTTGGAGTTGAGAAATAGACCCTATAACTAGGTTTTCACAACAACAAAAACCTGATAAATTTAGCTTTACAAAATAAAAATCTTTTTTATACTCTGTACAAAAGCCACTAGAGGTAAATCAAAAACGCAAATGATAAACCAGAGGCGAGGACGACTGTCATGGAGTAAGGCACAGCGTCCATCACACTGATGGGGCCTATACCACTGCTCTGCGCATCCATTCTCTGGTCCCCAGGATACAGCATTGCACAGCATCATGTTACAGAAGCAGGAGCTACAACCACACGCAGAGAGCACACGCACACACGCACTATATGGGCAACGTGCTGTTTGCCTGTGAGCTCTACACAGAAGCAGAACGTAGGTGAGGTTCAACTCCCAACACTGAACAGATTTAAAGAAAATGCATAAAGCAGCAACAGTTACGGAGGATTGGGATGTTGCGAGAACAGGTCAGAGAGAATGGCGATCACAACTAGAAGTCTCAAGAAATACTAAACTTTGCCTGTACCGTGGTTTGAAAGAAAATGGCCTGCAAAGGGAGTGGCATTATTAGATTGTTGAAGTGGGTGTGGCCTTGTAGGAGGAAGTGTGCACACTGTGGGGGAGGGCTCAAGTTTCTTTCAGTGAAACGCTCACTTCAATTCCTGTCGCCTGCAGGATGTGGGACTATCAGCTCCTTCTCCAGCACCTTGTCTGCCTGCATGCCGCCGTGCTCCCCAGTAATGAACTGAACCTCCGAAACTGTTAGCGAGTGACCCCAATCAAACGCTTTCCTTTGTAGGAACTCCTGTGGTCACGGTGTCTGTTCGCGGCAACAGAAACCCTAACTAACACACGTTTAACTTCGTGATAGTAAACGTTTTCTATAACTATGACAGTAAACTAATTGAAAAAGCAAAAATGTAAATCCATACAAGCAATAGCAGAGATGAAACAAGTGAGCCCGCCCACTGGGCTAGTGGCTTAACAGGAGAGTGAAGGAGAAAAGGGCCAGCTAAGAAACCCACCCTGGCAGTGAAAGCATACTTTACCCCAAACCTAGAGCCAAAGAAATACACCCTGACTCTGAAACCAATGCAAAAAACACACTTTGGCCCTAGAATCAGAGCCAGTGAAAGAAATATGCCCTGGCCCCAAAACTAGAACAACAACAACAAAAAAAAGTCAGTGAAAGAAGCACAGTCTGGCCCTGAAATCAGAGCCAAATCTGCCCAATCAACTAAGAAGAAAACCAGCCAATCCCTGAGCAGGGAAACCAACCAATCTCTAAGCAGAAAACCCTGAACAGAGATTCTGGTTAACCTGTACTCAAGGAATTGAAATCAGGCCAATTCTCACCCTGAAAATCTTCCCCCTAGAAAGCCCCCCCACCCCGAGAAGCACTATATAAGCCCTGCACCTGTTCAGTTTGCGGCTGCTCTTCTTTCACCCTCGAAGAGGCAGCCACTCTCCTGAATTCTTCCCGCCCAATAAATCTATTGAATGAGGGTTTGAGTGAAGACCTTCTTTCACTGGAGCAGAGAAGGAGCTGTAACACTTTTCGCTGGGGAAACCTTCCCTTAGCAGAGCCGAGTTGTTACTCTCCAAACTGTAACAACTCGGCTGGGGAAGCCCTCTGGGGGGGGGGGGAGCAGAACTGTTACACTGGGGAAACCTTTCCCTAGAGCAGGACTGTAAACTGCTATGCCTTCTGTGACCTGTGCTTTTCTCTGGCTCTTGACTGCCAGAATCTTCTTCCACCTAAGCTGTAAACCTCAGTATTCCCTGGCCCCTGACTCTCAAAATATTTTTTCCATCCGAGCACTTAGTATTCCTTGTCTCCCAACTGCCAGGATCCCTTTCCATCCGAGCTCCAGTGCTTACAGAGAGCGGTTTCAAAGTAACTGTAAAACTAACCACTTAGCTGTCTGTAGTCGTGAATTACATGAAGATGTTTTGGTCAATGATATAGCCATGGTTGGCCTTGACCTTCTGATCTCTTTGCCCTTACCTTTCCAAGCACTGGATCACAAGAAACTCCCCACTGAGGTGGTTCTGGAGATCAAACTTAGGGCACTGTGGAACCCAGATCAGCACACTCTCAACTGAGTCAGACCCCTGGTCTGTGCTCTGGAGTTTAAAATCATTATTTGAAAGTGCACTCCTATCTACTATGAAACAGCTAACTATTGCCAAAACTGGCATCCCACATCTCAAGTCCACCCTGTTTCCTGACTACACCAAGAGGCTGCTGACCTATAGTGTCCTGTTTGTTCAATGACTTCATAGTATCTGGTCAATGATGAAACTAACTGACATTTTCTAAATGTGTCTCCATTGCTAAGCAGGACGTGACTACATTGTTTCCTAGCATGTGGATCTAAGGATCATAGATGGGCATGTGGTCTCCAGCAGCAGGAAAAAATAAAAAGGAGAGATTTTAAAAAATGAGAAAAAAAAAAAACCCCAAGAGACACAGCCAAAAGCAGAAAGAAGAAAGACAGAGAGAAACCTGAACATGCACATTTGGCAATAAAAGCAGTTATATTTACAGGAATGTTCATGGCACGGTGGCAAGACCATTTTGAAAATGGGCCATTTTCTTTGGGATCTAGAAACAAAATAGTGTGATGTCTCAGACTGGCTTCACTCAGGGAGATGGAGCAGCAGTGGGTACCGATGACAAGAATGTCCAGGAGTGAGTGACAGTCATAGCAGGCAGCTGAAGGCCAGCTCTGTACAGCATGCCCTTTACTCTGCATATGCCTAAGCATATTTAAAATACAAGAGAGGGCAGTCAGATCCATGTTATTCTTGGCGACACAACCCATCTGCCAGAACCTTACCATCTCAAGTGCCCCTCAAGTTATAAGGCAAATTAATGATATTATAAAAGTCATATGCCGTATGATTGTATTGTGGACAAATTTTTTGGTACAAATATAATTTTGCCAAGTTACTAAAAAAGTGCTGTATTAAACAAAAATGAAAACCATCTAAAGGAGAATTTTGAAAGGAAAATAAGAAATTTAGGGTTTGATAATTACTTAGAACTGCAATGGTAGAAGAGAACTCAGTACATGGCCACAAATATCCTTTGGTTCTTGCTATTTTCAAGTACTAGGTCAAATGGAGCTACCCTGAGGAGAATCTATAACCTTATACAGTTACTATCATCACATGTGTAAGAGCATGGATGCTCTGCTACACCTCAAGATTCTCAGGCATATTCTGCCTATTGGTCCATTAAAAAAGCAGAGTAATCAAATTATGGTAATTACAAAGCCAGAGGCAAAACCATGTTCCTTTTCAAATGCTCTGGTAAATGGAATGATGTCAAACTAAAATACTTGAATCAGAATACTCAGAGACAGACCACAAAGCATTAAAGAATTTCATCTTTATTCTCTGAGGATTTGCATTCAAAGACTCAATCAAATTTAAATTCATCACTTATGCAAAGTGGAACAGGAATCTCCCATTAAAATTACCATAACTGCTGGCTTGTTAAAATGCTCAAGTGCATTAGCTATACCATAGAAAACCCCAACTGTGTTCATCCCAACAATATTTATGTATTAACCCAGAAAACTTGTACAACAGCCATGTGACCAAGTCATGTGACACCTCAGCACTTCAGAGGTTTCAAAGAAGCTTGGTTCTGGCCCACAGAAAGGCATGAGATGAAAGCCAACCAAATGAACACATGTCATATGCAGCCTCCTTCTAAGATGTCACAAGTGTGGCTTCTGCACTGGGACAGTACAGGTACAGGTAAGTTGGAAGCTCTGTGGTGTCCCTTTTTTTGCATCTTGGGTCCTACATGACTGAATGTCTACTTGAACTTGGTTCCCATAGTGAACCAACAGACAGGTTCCACAGAAATGTTCTCATTTGAGGGGCTATCTTTTCCAAGTTCCGACAGACTAACATATACATTGATGGCAAATTCTCAGCAGTACAAATAAAGGGACAGTTGTGCCAGCCTATCTACAGGCTTAGTGCAACAGACAGAAGCTAACTGGCAGAGAGTAGGTAGTAACCAGATGTCCTCTTCCACTCAGATTGCTACAGCCCTTTCTTTCCTTTGCAAAAGTGTGAGCCATGAGAAGCCAAATTTACTTAATGGTCCATATAAAAACCTACATTTTAATGATATGCCGCTTAAAATAGCAATTCTATTCAAAACAGAAGTATAAAAAGCAAGGCCATCTCATTTTGACATCTGTGCCACCCACTGAAACTGAACTGGAGCCTCCATTGGAAGGTTCCAGGAGCGCCTCATTGCTGCCAGGGGCATTGCTACAGGCACCAGAAGACAGTTTACAGCAGGCTGTCATTTAATTTCAGACGAATGGAAATATGGAATCTTCTGAGCTCCAGACACTCTTGTTTTTTCAATTAGACACAGCGGAAAGAGGAAGAACATGGGAGTTAGACACCAACTGTAAAACACAAGCCATGTCTGGAGCAGGAAGGGAATTGGTGGAGGTTTGTTTTGTGGTTGTTTTGAGGAAGCGTCTTTTTGTCTAGCCCAGGCTGTTCTCCAATCCACAATCTTCCTGCCTCAGAGCCATGCTCCAGCACACCCAGCCATTAACCCAGTCTTTCTGTGCAAGAAGCTGAGGGAAGCCTCACTTCCTCTGCAAGAAAACACATGAATCCAGGTTGGATTAACCATGGCATTCGTGACTGTTCAGAAGCTTGCATTCTCCAGCTACTGAATCTAAGTGCTGTTGTCAGCCAAACGGCACAGCAGAGTGGACCCACACCCCCAAGACTAGGGTGAAGACCCCCAGATTCCAGACACACGAGTCGCTGGTAAGAGAGCCAGCTGGACTAACAATTCATATGTAAAAAGGCAAACGGTAACATCCAGTTTCAGCTCCTACAGGTACAGCACAAAAGAACACACTGAAGATGGGTGGCTTTGGTCCCATTCCTTAGAGAGGTAGAATCCTGACAAACATCTCTGGAATTTGAAGCCTGTGAGGCCAGGGTCTAGCATCTGCTTATCTGGAGACAATCCTGGAGCCATAGAATAATGATAGTCCCAAACAGATTGATCCTGGCCAAATGCTAAAGGCATTTGAGCCTGCACCAAAAGTAAAATAATAATTAATAATAATAATAAGGTTGCTGGGTGCCAGCCCTTAGGGATCCCCACGCTTGGGGGCATTTAATCTCTAGGAGTACTCTCATGTTCTCACGGCTAAGCGCCCAGGAAGATCGCCTGTGGGCTGTGTACAGGGAGGAAGCCTGTTCTTGGGGAAGTGTGATCCAGAGACCCTGCATGGCAGCCTACTCTGCAGGAGAGCAGACTTGACTAGCTCATTCTCTAGTCTAGAAAAAGGGTCTCTTCCCACTCCCATCTTACCTAAGGGAGAAGAAGAAAAAGTCTAAGAAGCATTTGTGCTGATCACTGCTCAGGTACATGGCCCACTGAGGACTTGATGACATAGTAAATCACCTCACCCCCAAGCTTCCCACACCAACAGTGCTCCAGGACAGCCATATGAGTGACAGCCAAAAGAGCTCTGAGACAGGGACTTCTCAGAGAAGGGGGGGGGGTGGCAAAAACAAGAACAGATGAGCTTGGAGTCTCTGCCATCCACAGGAGAACCCAGGTAGCACAGCCCACGTCCTTTATCTTGTCTCACACCTGGGTCTGCTCTCACTGTCCAATTCCGGTGATGTGGCTCACAGTCTGGGAAGTCAAAACTACAGACACGGTGAAAAAGCCAGTGGTTTCCAGGGCTTTACAGCAGCGGGGAGGTTTGGAGAGCTGAGGTGCAGGAAAGTGGGGTGCTACTTTTACAGTTTCATAACAGTGAACAACTGACAATAGGCATATGTTTGAGCCGATGTTTCATAAGTCACGAAGAATAAACCCAAAAGTTGACAACAGATGTAATCATTTAAAGTGACAGAGAATCCTAGAATGGAGTGACGAGCGTGACAGGCCAAGAGAACTGTATTAGAAATATGAAAATGACCCCCACTGAAGTAGGGGCTATGCGGACCCTGGCAAGTCTTAAAGGGCAAGCATAGCCTGTACACCTGCAGGCAGAGAAGCTCTGTGCCAGCAACCCATGCACTGTACTGGGTAAAACTGTCTCCCAGCTAGGAGTTCCAGCGAACAACAAGCATCACCCCACACGCACGCTGGAATAAAACAAGGGGCAAACAAAGAGCAGATGTCGAGGGTCAACTCACTATTGAGGTGAGAACAGGGGAAGGAGGCTAGGATGAGCCCATGGCACTGAAAATGTCACTCTGAGCTCATGTTTGGATAGACACAGGTAGCTACAGACAGAAACATCTGTAAAGCACATACGTGTATACACATTAATAAGCACATATATTTTTGTATTTTGTCGGGAGAGTCTTAGAAGCAAAGAATTCTACAAGTACTAATAGCCCCGCATCCACATTTCCTAATACCATTCTCTAACAAAGAGAGATCCAGAATCCAGCCTCTTCGGAGATCTGGCTGATATGCTCAGGAACTAGGTGAGAAGCGTAGGATGAGCAGAAAGTACAGAAATGATGGCTTGGATTGGGATACAGCTCAGTGGAAAAACATTTACCTAGCATAGTTGAGGTCCTCGGTTCAATTTCCAGCACTATTTTTTTTTTTTTTAAAAAAAGACAAAAGTCAATGGCCTCACAATGCTGGAGTTGTATTAAAGGGACACAGGAGCTGAACGGAAATAATTTTAGCAAGATAATGAAGTAATACTGAATATAACAGAAATATTAAGAGTCATACATCTTTATTTATATAAGGAAATAAATAATGAAGAAAGAAATCTCACAAGCAGAAGAATCACAAATAACTCATGCAGAGCCTTCACCCGCAGGCTGGAGGAGGGTCACTCCTCACGCCTCAGGTAAGGGCTACAGGGAGGGACTTCCTCCAAAAAAGGCACAGTGAGAAAGAAGGTAGCTTGTCCTAGAGAAACCTGAGTACCACTCCCTTAGTCATGTGACCAAGATCCACCTCAAGCACAATGTAACTTCATAAACCTTGAAATGATGGGATGAGAAGACCTTTGACCTGTGGTCTTCTGCCTCCAAATGCCACACATACAAAGGTCAAACAGATTATAAGAGAGATAGAGGGGGAGGCATCCTACAGAATTTCTGACCAGTATTCTTCAGAAAGCCAAGGTCACAGCCAAGAGAATATAAGGAGACACACTGAAGGGACATAATGAAAGTATCACTCACATTTCACATGACCGCGACAAAATGTCTAGCAGAAACAACTCAAGAGGAAGACGTGTTTGGGCTCACAGTTTTGCAGGGATTTAATCTATCCTGGTGGAAACAGCTCAGGTCTTAGAGCAGGAGGGAGTACGCTGATGGGGAAAGGTTTTAGCCAATCATGCTAATAGCCACACCCCGCCATTAGCCATTAGCTAATTATTCTGGGCTGGACCCTTAGGTCCCCCTTATGTATAAAAGGCACAGCCCACGTGTGAGTGCTCTCTCTGGCTCTTGGTCCGGCACATGTCTTCGAAAAGCGTGGGATCCAGGATCTGGCATCGTAAGCCTGTTTGTATTTCTTACACCTATTAAGATGTATATTTTAAAGATAGCTGGTTTGGGTAATCATTAATTAAAACCATACAGTATGCTGTGGAGACTCCTCCAGGGAGGACCAAAATTCAGGTCAGAGCTAGGAGTGGGTATAACCTTCAAAAGCCTGACCCTTGTGACCTACTCCCAGACAGATCCAACTTCCCAGACTATAACCTTCAAAACTGTGTCACAGCTGGGGACCAAGTGTTCAATACATGAGTCTATGGGGTCATATCAGATTCAACCCCTAACATGTGAGATCTGGGTATACACCAAAGAAATGTGAGTAGACTATGTGTTTGAGTTAATAAAACTACATCAGCACTAGCTCATTTATTTTCATAAATGTATTGTGCAAATCCAAGATACCACTAATGGGGAAAACACAGGATGTTCTTTGGACAGTGACCCAGTTCTCCATAAATGTGAACTGTTCTAAAAGATGAAACTTGTTTTAGAAGTCCAAACAGCAATCAGAAACCATAAATACCTCCCACAGTCACACTCAGTCTCCCCGCAAGCTGCCTTTATAAATAAGTGGATGCTGGCTGCTCAGATCCACAGGGCTGGGCACAAATTTTATGCCTCACAACCCCTACAACATGCCAGTAAGCTGTCCCTGCCCTGATTCTATCCCTGAATCAAATTATTTGTGTAAGAGATGAGTTCCAGCCAGAATGAATGGGTTTCCTGTAATGTTTGCCTGCTCAATACAGGAAGAAAAATGTTAGAGCATGGTTTTCAGCAACACCAAAGGGGACTGCTTCTCAGTCTGCAGCAGGAGCATGCTGGTCACTAGCTGGCATCTGCCTTCCGGCATGCAGGAAAGATCCAGCATTGCAGGTGGGGCATCTCGTCATCCTAAGAACAATCTACATAACTAGAGGGTTCCCAGGCAGCATCTGAGCATGACTGTACAGCGTGAACCCTGGCACACCCACGCCCATCAGTGACAACGTGGTGCTAACATACATGACTGTACAGCATGAACCCTGGCACACCCATACCCATCAGTGACAACGGGGTGCTAACATACATGACTGTACAG
>JAQHUG010000214.1:2438165-2465328 GCA_028555095.1 Dicrostonyx torquatus | reverse complement strand
GCTGAGCGGGCCAGCGGCTGGCAGCTGGGGAACATACAACCCGCACACCTCTCTCCCCTAATTACAAAACAACTGCAGCATCACAAGGCTTGTCTGGCACTGCCAGCCATCAGTTCTAGAAGGACTGGGCAAGGAAAAGAAGTTCACAGCACTAACACACAAATAACACATGACAATAATTTACACACTCTATGTGATAGTCTACTGCTTGTTAGGATAACACTACAAACCACAAAAATAAAATGCACCTTAGTAAAACGTATCCCAGTGTGAGGCTCACACAAAGTCCAGAGCAGAGAGCTGCTGGACTCCTCTCACCCTGAAAAAAAAAGATGAAACAGAAAATCCCAAAACTGGTGCATTGGGTCATACATAATCCCAGCTCTAGGAGGTTGAGGCAGGAGAAGCAAGGACAGTCTGGCTGCATAGCCAGTCCCATGCCAGTCTGGATTACAGTGTGAGACCCTGCCAAGAAAGAGACAGTGGTGGGAGCCAGGGGGAGGGCAACGAGTCCTTTCAGACAACCGCTGATGGAGCAGTGGGATCCTAACAACACTCGCTGGGACAAGAAGAGTGACATCAGTAAATGGTTCTTAATGCTGTCTTGGGAAACCTGGAAGAGGCCAGGGGAGTGGTCACAACCTACCTTCAGAAGAATTGAAAGCAACATCGAGAGCTGTGAGGAAAGCTGATCTCATTGAAGCAGAGGGTAGAACTGTGATTGCTGGGGCTGGAGAAGGTGCTGAGGGGTACGAAGAGAGGATGAACAATGGCGCAGAAGTACCCTGGAATGGGACGAGTGCCTCCCATTCTCTGACACAGTAGAAAAACCTCAACGACAACACTATGTACTTAAAATAGCTAATAGAAAAGATGTTGAAGGCTCCCGGCACAAAGACATGAAAACTTAGGGTAATAAATATGCTAGGTAGCCTATATGACATTGTACATGGCACACATTATTGAAATGATACTGTCATACAAATATATACAAATGCAATGTTTTCATTGATTAAATAAATTATAATAAAAATTTTAGAGGATATGAATAAGTTAGTACATAAATAATTAAGAGAACAGATGACTCATAATCTAAATTAAAATAACCATTACCACATAGATTGTCTTAAAACTCTATACAAGTGTATGCAGTTTCTGATCTGAGCCCAGAAAAGATGGGTCCATGAAGGGTCAGTGAGGGGTCCTACAGGGGAATCATTAGTGCCAGAAGAAGAAAAAGGTAACTGTTAATTGGGCCCTGTGCTGGGGGCAGCCTGGACAGATATCTGAAGTTACGGCACAGAAAACCACCTCCTCATAGGTCACATTCCACCCCTGGTGAAAAATACAGGCACTTCCATCAGGGGCACCTAGTCTCGAGGGGAAAATGGAGAGCTACATGCTTTAAAACGCATTAATAATAAAATTCAATGACCTTACTCTCTTCAGTATAATAACCTTATACATGTACATGACTGATTTGTATTTATTTATAGTGTTAAATTATTCTGTGTCTTTATCTGCTCTCTTTTACTTCCCAAGGAAAAGTTAAAACTTTTTTATTTCAAAGGCAATCCTACTTTGTAAGTCAAATTCTATCTCCCTTGAAACTCATATATTGGCATCCCAACCTCTAAGACCTCAACTGTCTAATTTTAACACAAGACAGTGCAGCCAGTATCCATCAATATGAGGCTGCACTAGAATAGAAGGGTCCCAATACAATCCAACAGTGTCTTCATGCAAAGGAGAGAGCTGAGCAGACACACATGTACATAGGAAGGATGCCATGCCACCAGAAGGGTGCATAACAGAATGGTGCACCTGTGAAGCAAAGAAGAGAAGTTGCCATCAAAGTGTGTAGAGTCTGGAAAAGGGCTCTTTCCTGGGGCTGCTGGAAGGGAGCAACCCTGCCAACACCATCATCTCAGGCCTGTGGAATATTGGTTGAAGACGTGCTACATTTGTTTATCTGTGAAGTATTTGTTCAATGATACAATGATGTGTTGTATTCTTCTATGTTGTATTTGTTTAACTCTGTGAAGCTGTGTTACTTTGCCTGTCTAAAACACCTGATTGGTCTATGAAAGAGCTGAATGGCCGATAGCTAGGCAGGAGAAACGATAGGTGGGGCTGTCAGGTGGAGAGAAGAAACAGGAGGAGAAATCTGGGAAGAGGAATCAAGGCTTCGAAAGAGGAGATAGGGACTCCAGGGAGTCAGCCGCCCAGCTACACAGCAAGTCATGGAAGTAAAGAAAGGTATAGAGAAGGTTAAAAATCAAGAATCAAAAATTAGACATTACGATTTAAGAAAAGTTGGCAAGAAACAAGCCAAGCTAAGGCCAGGCATTCATAAGGAAGAGTAAGACTCTGTGTGATTTATTTGGGAACTGGCTGGTGGGCCCTTCAAAGAGCCCAAGAGTACAAAAGACAACTACTTCAGACTTCTGTCTCCATAGCACTGAGACACAAGGAACTTTCTGATGCTTGTCCTGCCCAATCTATAGTACATTGCATCAACTTTCTCAGAAAAACAATCCCAGGAGACCCAGGGCAGATGTTATGATTGTCACACACTACGGTGACCATTACTTATAAGCAGCTCCAGCCACTTGCTAGGAACTAGGTGACTGCCACCAGCAGGACAGAATGCTTTATCCAAATGCCCAGGAGCATTTTCCAAGATGGCCATTCATCCCCAGCAGCTCCTTTCTCAAACACATCCGTTCTGAGGGCATCTTCACAGTTTGAAGATCTTAAGGGCTACGATGAAATGGTCTCTGCCATTATATGAAACATTTGAACAAGATATTAAATATTCAAGTGGGACATTATGTAGAGTCCCATCTGAGGGTATTAAAATACTTTAAAGTTGAAATTTAAAAGAAGCTTTTTCTGTGGAACATCAGAGGCGGCTTCTCTTCCTGTTGAGCAGGAAGGTCTAATTCCTACCCCGTGCATATGGGCCAGCCTTTGTGGCTTGCTTGAAGAAGAGAAGGTGCTAGAAATGATACTCAAACAGAAAGATGAGTCATGAGGATCCAAGCAGCTTTGGCCCAAGCACCCCAGGAGAAGCTAGATACCATGAAACAAGCATGACACAAACAGCCAGATAGAAAGGCCACAGGCAGCTAGAAAGCTGGTGTGGCAGCTACTCCCAGCTGCGCAGCCTCTGTTTTGCTACAGTATGTGAGAGAAACAACTGTGTCTGTCAACCTTCAGCCACTGGGACAAAGTACATGAGAAACGTGCTGTTCCCAAATGAGCTCATAGTTTCAGTCCGGGGTCACTTGTCTCCATGTTTTCCTGGGCTTGTGAGACAGAGTGCTGGGTAGAGAGGAGCTGTTCAGCTCAGGCAGTCAGGAAGGGGAGAGAGGGAGCCTACAGGACCACAAATGCCCTTCAAGGACACATAACAGTCAAATGACTGCCCTTCTCCAAGTAGATTCCACTACCCATAATCTCTATTGCCTCCCATCGCCCATTAAGCTATAAATCCATCAAGGGAGGTCAGATCCCTGATCCAATCACATTCCAAAGCCCCCTCTTTGAACTCTGCTGCACTGGGGGCCAAACATTTCAGCACATGTGATTTTGAGGGCCATTTAAGATCCAATCCTCAACAAGAATCTTCTCGAATATACAGACCCGGGAGACACGCCACAGAGAGCCAAGAAAGTTGACCCATAGTCAGAACTATGACCCCAAACTTTGGGCCCCAGCCCAATGTCCCAGCCATCTGTGGGAGTTGCAGTCATAAGTAAAATATTTCCACTGCACCCTTCCTAAATTCCTCCATCACAAAATTATGAACACAATAAAAATGTAGCTATTCAGTGTTTCTACATTTCAGGGTAGTTTATAACCACAACAGAAAACTAAAGCTCAGCTCTCTGTCAGTGAACTATGTTTTCATCTCAGACTTTTTAACAGAGTTAGGCAGGTTTATCCAGGGGCTGCAGTGCAATTGAAATTCCATTAGGGATGCTTTTTAACAATCAAGAGAGATTAATATAGCTTCTTGCTACAAAGGACTGCAGGACCTTTGCCAAACCACATCTTACACAGTGCTGCTACCCAGCAGAAAAGTAGTCAGTGTTCACTCTGGTGGCCAGGACAGGGAGCCAGAGCACACTCCTGCAATGCTCCAAGACCAAGCAGGACTCGGCTCCAAAGTGCGAGTCCAAGAGATAACAGAAGTGAACGTCTAGGAACATGGATGGGATTCATGGCTTTGACACCAAGGAGGCATCAAAGATGCTGCAGAAACATGGGCTCTTTGCCTCAGTAGGGACAGGAGCTATCTGTTGCAGTCAGAGCCAGCTCTTGTAGCTCAAGTGTTCCTGCTACAGACAGAGTGCATCTGCCTTGCTGTCAGCTGGGACAAAACATCCTCCACACAAGAGACCTGCTTCTATTGTTTCTCTGCTGGTTCAGTACACACTGAAATGTAAAAGTAAGAAAGGACCATGACCTATATCCAACTCTCCTCTATGCTCATCATTGTGCTCTGGAGGCCTCCGTCCAAGTCTCTGTCATTCTCATGTCAGTGGGACAGGAGGCAGCTCTCCTTGATCTGACTCCTGGAGTGCAAGTCCAGACTGGTTTGACCAGATATCAGATGTAAGAAAAGGGACTGGGTGAAACCAACTTACACCCACTCCCCCACCCCCTTACCAAGAAACTGCAAGGCATTCCGTCTATGCTGGACACATGCCTCCATTTTGCTCATATTCCCTTTGCCTCCGGTAGGGGCAGAGCTTGCTACCAGAACTGCCAGGTCTGATGTTGCCTGCTGGCTTGTTTATTGAAAAAGAAGTTTTATTTCGGTTATCTTGTTGTTAAGGGGTAAAAAAATTAATTTATGTATAGCAAGGAAAATTAATTTGAGACTATGAATTTCTTGCAGACTTCAAAGAAAAGCATAACACAGTTGTTAGGACCAAATCACAGATCCCCATTGATAGACTTGGATGATTATGCAAATACTAATTGAAAGTATAAAGCCTGGAGTACTGTGGGGAGTGCCAATCCATTTCCACTTGAAGTCAGAACCCCGAATGGCCTCTCTGTGGGTGTGTGGGAGCACCGCAACCTGCAAGCCCATGACTCTCAAACCCCCCTGAAGCTGGAACGGGAGGGAGCTGACAAGCTAAGGCACTTACTTCTCCCACACACCAGTTCTGCTGCAGGACTGGTTCAGAGAGGGGAGACTCTGGTAAGTTCTGCAGGCATTCATCCACTGTTCTGATCTGAACCTGAAAGGTCCCTGCCAAGCTCATAGATTGAAAGCTTAGTCCCTAACTGATGGGGCTATATTTGGAGGTTCTGGAGACTTTGGGAGGTGGGGCTTGGCTGGAGGAAACAGGTCACTAGAAGTGAGTTCTTGGGAGTCTGTTATTCCTGGCATTTTGTAATTCCACTCTCTGCTTCCTGGTACCCCATGAAGGGAACAGATCCTCTCTGCCTTGTACTCTCTGTCACTATGATGCTCTGCCTGAGTGACCACGGACAGAACCCTTGAAACGGGGAGCCTAGGTGCACCTTTCCTCGCTCAAGTTGTTTCTGCCAGGTATTTGTCATAGCAACAAGGAAGCAACTAAAACAGATAGAGGCACAAACTAGCAATAACTGTCTGAGCATGAGGTCAAAGGGACACTGTTCATGCTGCCTGTAACAAGTTGCTCACTGTTGAGCTCAACCCGAGATCAATCAACATCACTGAAAATTTAACCATACACCATGTCTGCCTTTGCTTCTTTTTAAGCCAATCAGCTTTTATAATTACCCATAATGTTCTGTCTCGTGTTACCAATGGAAAACTGAAGAATAGAGAGATAGCAACTGACCTTTGATCCCAAAGTGATCCCAAGTACAAAGCTGGTATCGCAACCCATCCGCCCCAGAGCCTGCACTGTCATATAGTACACAGTGATATTTCATAGCTGTGTTAATAAAACCATAAAATGCAATCTCCATGGGAGGCATTCTCCTTATCTCCCCAATAAGAGTTATCATATCACTCTTTTTACACGGATTCCTGGAGGTGGGGTGCGCTTGGATGAGTGTGTCTGAACGTGTGCAGAATCCTTCACCTGTATCCACAGAAGACTAGCCGCAGGCATTCCACATGCCAAAGGCACCAAAGCCCAGAAATGCTTAAGTCCCTTATACAGAATAGTGTACTAATTGCATAGAATTTACCTGCATATTCCTACATATTCTGTACCATTTCTAGATGACTTAATACAATATAAATGCTGTATAAATAGTTCAATTATTCTGTTCACAGAAGGTAGAAGGTACATATGCATGGAGGTTCCTGTATATGTCAATATGTCATTGTCATATATAGTAATACAAATCACATAAATATATGAGGACTATTTGGATATAACATATTCATATATATTATGGTTTGGTATATAATATAGGTATATTATATATCTCATATTGTACATATGCACACAGAATCCCTACATGGAGGAGGTACTGCTGGATTAAATACCACCACAAACCTATAGCAAGGGCACATCATTGACAGCTGTAGCCACATTGGCATCGAAACCATCAACAGAAAGAAAAGAATAAACACTACTGTTTTATTGGACCTATGGAGTAAACAGGAGGGCAGTCATTGCAAGAGACAGCACTTGGAGAGAAGGCCAACACAGCAGACAGGTATGGACTGACTCCATGGAGCAGGGATGTGAATGGCAGCACAGGAAGCTGCTCCAGGGATAGGGAGACACCACAGCTATACAGCGATTTTTTTTCCCTTTGCTTTATAGGCCCTGAGCCTCTCCATTTACTCGGCCATCGTGGTGGCTTTGACAGACGCCGTCTTAGTTTCTTCTCTATTGTAGTGACAAAAGTGTTCACAAGCAACGTGGGAAGAAGTGATTCATTTCGTTTACACTTCCAGAAGCCAGTCTGTCACTGAGGAAGTCAGGCCAGGAACTCAAACAGGGCAGTACAGATGTCATGGGGCGTGTGCCGTTTACTGGCTTGCTTCTCATGGCTTGCTCAGCCTGCTTTTTTTTATAGAATCCAGGAACACTAGGGATGGCACCATCTACAGTGAACTGGGCCCTCCTCTGTAGTAATGAGAGGGAGCAGGCTGTGTCCCGCTGCCCAGCTCCCAGCCGCCGGATAGCTTATACCTAAGATAATTACACAGAAACTGTATTCATTTAAACACTGCCTGGCCCATAATATCTAACCTCTTCTTGGCCAACTCTCATATCTTGATTCAGCCCATTTCTAATAAACTGTATTTACCACGAGGATGTGGCTTACCGGCATGAGTCTAACCAGCGTCCATCTTGGGCAGGAGAAACATGGCGTCTGCCACACTTCCCTTCCTCCCAGCATTCCATCCTGTCTACTCTGCCTACCTGATTATCAAAAGGCCAAGGCAGTTTTCTTTATTCAACCAATGAAAGCAATACAAATGCAGAAGCACCTCCTACACCACTCCTCCATCAATAATTAATTTTAAAAATGCCCTACAGGCCTGCCTACAGCATGATCTTATGGAGGCATATTCTCAACTGAGGTTCCCTCTTCTCAGATGGCTGTAGCTTGTGTCAAGTTGACCTAAGCAGGACAGATGCTAACTCAATGTCTGGCTGAGCATCTGCCCATGGCCTCTTTCCTCAACATCTTAGCTGTTGATCTGTCACTGTCGGTTCAACCCTCAGACAGAAGGACAGAAGTCAACTGTCAACTGGATTTCTTTTAATTAAACAATGTTACATTCTTTTCTTTAATGATGAAGCAAGCTATTTTAAGATTCCATTTTCCAAATAAAACAACAGAAGGAGGCACAAAAAAATGGATCTAAATTTAGGTCACAATAATTTTTTTTCCCTCAGCAAACAGTACATTCAATTCTGTTTTAATTTTTCATCTGATACATCTGGGCCTTGGAGCCAACCTGGCCCAGTCCATTTTGGGGTGACATATCACTGGGAATCAGTCAGTCTTCCTGTGTGTTTGCATTGCCCCGGGGGTTCTGCCACCCGCAGAAGTAGAATCACACCTGCTCTTAATTGATCATCTATGGAGAGTCCATCCCCCGAGAAGACTTCCATCCTGGAGCTGATTTCTGATTCAGTCCAACAATGTTTGGCTGCCCAGTCGCAGAAGGGGTCTGAGTGATGCCCAATAGAACCACACAATCGTGCAGCTCCAGTGTTAACTGTGAGGGTCAAAGCCTGGGGTCTATGCCTTCTGAGGGGCTTCTTCATGAAGGGTAAAGGAAATCCAGAAGGAAGAATTAGAACAGGTTTGAAAGGCTGGGGATGCGAAGATGGAATTGTACACAGCTTTTCATGAGGACAGACAGGTGGGATGTGAGAGTCCACAGGGGGACCCAGACTTTCTGGGACGGTCTGCATCGTTGAGATGCAGAGAAGAGCTGTGACATGAGATGACGGCAGGAGAATCCACACAGGGGAGCACTCAGCCTTCCTCCACTCTCTGTCACAATACTGTTTCAATCATTAGATCTGAACTAAATACAGATCTAATTTACCAAATAATGTTTTAATGACAATGGCGGTGGCACCCAGCGGTGCTCCAATTTATGCATAACTACAAGATAAATTACATCTTCTGACTTGCAGAAAAAGATGTCTAATTAGGGAGGTTTTCAAATATAAAGAATCACCATTGTAAGGCATGCAGTCTTGTTGCTACAAAGCCACTCATTAATTTATGAAATGGTGCTGTTTAATCAACTGCTACGTGAAGTGTGGTTCCAGCAGCACCTGAAAATGGAATGTGACAGCAAGGCCTGCAGAGGGACCAGATACAAGGTCCACCATGGACTGCCCATCATCTTCTGGTGGCGTCACAAAATGAACGTTCTTCCCACAAAACATTATATCCGATCAAATTCTGGTTTTTTAGTTAGCTCGAGATTAGGGTTTGTATAAGGGCAAGATATTTAGGGCTTTTTCAAAAGCACTAATATTACAGGTGAGACCATCTTCAATTACTAAAATAACATTTATTTTGTCCCACTTCAGTTCAAGAGAAATGCACGTGCAAAAAAAAAAAGCACTAATATTTAAGAAAGCTTCCTTAAGGGCTGTTTCAAAGTTGCAAGACAAAACCATTGAAGAAATCTGACCATCAGGTATATCCAGAGGAAGAGAGAAAACAGCCAGCATTCTGCAACTCTGTATGAAATGAGGGCAAAATGGAGATTGGGGGGCAGGTATTAGAGCTCTAAGGAGAACAGCAGCTGGGTCTGGCTAGCTGCCTCCTGGTTGGGCAGGAAGATGTGAGGGACCCAAGGACACTGTCTCCCAACAGTCAAAACGTTCCTCTGCGGTGAACCATCCCTAAAGCTGCAGTTAGGGTTGTCCTCCTGCATCAGACAAAGGCACCAGGGCACCTTTCCAATCGGGGTGACTGTGCAAAAAAGTCCATGACCTAAAGAGACCCTGGGGTCATCCTAACATAGCATTTGCAGTATGATTTTGACCTCTTTTGTTAACTTTTCAAGAGGATCATGGGGGAAAAACATTCTAAACTAGAAAGCTATTCCATATTGATTAAGGGTTAGGATTTAAGGACTCTACTACCCATTTTATAAATATTCATAAGAAACTTCTCCAAAAAGCACAACATAGGACCCAATGGGCTGTAGATCATCTGCCTCACAGACCTCCCACTGCAGTCTTCCTAGTAGTATATGCTTTGCTTTACTAAATAAACTTCTGTCTAAACTGCCTCTGTCTCTCAGAAATTCTTTCTTTCAAGAAGACATGGGTGGAGGAGAAACCTTTGTCCATTAGCGAAATGAACCGGAATCCAAACCAACAAGCACACCTCCCTAATTAAAGGGTTAGGGATGAGACCTCACTGGGTCCTGGGGGATGAACAGGAATTTGGCAAAAGGGCTGACTGCGAGAACAAGTCAGCAGGGGCGCCACACAGAGCCCTGAGATGATGAGCGCCACACAGAGGGTGTTGCAGGCTGGTCAGACTCAGAGGCCAACAGACTCAGAGGAACGGGAGGCACTGGGCAGAGTGCAAAGCCACGTAGAAGGCGGTGCTAAGACAAGGAGGGCTTGTAGCGGGATAAAGGTGGGCACAGTGCTAGTGAGGGGACCTTCAGAAGGATGATGCAGTACTTTCTGATTACGTGAGACAAGTTAGCAGCTAACGAAATGCAATTGAATCGCTAACTGGAATGAGAATTAAGGCTACACAGGAGAAATTGTGACGAGTGACAATGACATTCCACATATAGAGATTTATAGGTTTTGGTGACTCTATTACCGGGACTTTTATCGAAGCATTTATTATTCTGGGAAACTCTTTCAAACATTCCACCAATGTCTTAACTGGGATTTCTATTGCTGTGAAGAGACATCATGGCCACAGCAACTCTTATAAAGCAAAAACATTTCATTGAGGTGGTAGCTTACAGTTTCAGTGGTTCAGCTCATTATCATCATGGCAGAAGGCGTGACAGCGTGCAGGCAGACGTGGTGCTGGCTACATCTTGATAAGAAGACAACAGGAAGTGCACTGTGACACTGAGGAAGCTTAATCAAAGAAGACCTCAAAGTCTGCCCCCACAGTGATAGACTTCCTCCAACAAGGCCACACCTCCCAGTAGAGCCACTCCCCATGGACTTATGGGGGCCAATTACATTCAAACTACGACAGCCAACCACATTTGTGAATGGAAACGCTGCCAATGCATTAAAGAACAAATAATGAAAAGGCAACAGTGAAGATCTGGCAATGCAGGAGAAATGTTTTGGGTTCCATTTCCAGGATCCAAAAGAAAACAAACTGGTTGGGCAGACAGCTCAGGCACACAATGTCTGTTGTGTAAGTCTGATGACCTGAATCTGATCTGCAGAATCCATGTTGAAATCCATGGCCAGATGTAGTAACTCACATCTGCAACCACAACATGCCTAAGGCAAAAAAAACAACCAGCCAGAAGCTTGTGGATCAGCTAGCCTCTGCCACAACAAGGTTGAAGGAGAGAACTAACTCCCCAAGTTGTGTGGTGACCCACTGCATAAAAAAAATGAAAAAGGTTTGAAAAGCCTCCAGAGCTGGGAAAAGCAAGGGGCACAGCTACCTATCTGCTCCAGCTTTTGCTTCCGCCTTCCTTTCCTTGTCAATATCATGCTTCGTTTATTTACAGTTCCTGAAGGCCAGACACCATGGAAAGAGGGAGCTGGGGCACATTAGGGATCCAGCCAGAACCAGCTTCCAGGGCACAGGGCTTACACTCCACCCAGAGAGAGACAGATGTACCATGCAGAGTAAAGCTGAACATTTATTAAGGTGGATTATGGAGGGGGAAGAGGGGTAAAGGTGGGTGTCAGAGAGAGAGAGAGAGAGAGAGAGAAAGAGAGAGAGGGAGAAAGAGGAGAGAGAAGAAGCAGCTGCTGCCTCTCCTAGAAAAGGAACAGAAAGAGAAGGCAAGCTTCTGTGGGCGCAGACAGGAAAGGAGTGGGCGTGGCTTGTCTCTTAAAGGGACAGAAATCATTACAATTGGTTAGTAGTCTGTAGCAACACACCGAGCAGGGAATGAAGATACAGTGCTCTTGTCACAGCTCAGCTATGGGGACCGAGGCCTTAGAGGCTGATGAGCATTGCATGGGTCAGGGTGCAGGTGCCACAGGCACACTGAACCAGAACTGGCCTGCAGCAGACTGAGCCCAGCAGGAATAAAAGACTCTCTCCCAGATCTGCAAATTAAATCACATCCACAACACACCATACACACTCACACATTCTTATGCATCTAGTGTTGAGTGAGTAGTATGTAGGAAACAGATTGTGTGGGTAGGTATGGGTGGGGACCATCAGTGATGGAGGTAGCAGAACTTGGAACCTGGAGCCCCTGTGACAGGAGCAAGGGTAAGGAGGCACACTCCAAGCACAGGAGGAAAAATCTCAGGCATTTCCAGAAAACTGCCAGGGGACCAAAGCTAGAATGCAGAGCAGCATCAGAAAAGCAAACAGCTTGGGCCAAGATCTGCAGGCCAAAGGCAACACTTTCACTTTTTTTCCTAGCTGAGACAAGGCAACATGCTGATGGGTCTTATTCGTGTCTTTGATGATGCTCATCAAAGCTCACTTGGGCTCTTACTCCCATAAAGGGGTTTGCTGCAAGTAAAGGCCAGTCCGTCCTCGGCACATTACAGCAGATTTCAGCCCTCTGATGTGCTTCACACAGTGCAGAAATTTCCCAGATCCCAGCTGCTGTGCAGATTGGCGGATAGTAGGTCAGTCATTGAGGTGCCGTGAAGACGGAGATGAGGGAACAACTGGGGGGGGGGGTCTTAGGTGCACAGTTGTAAGGCAGGGTAAAAGCACTGCTGTGCACCCCACACCTGTGGTTTAAAAAGGGATTTCTGCCGAGCTGTCAGCTAACCAACCGCTTCCTCATGATGGACCCTGGCGTTCCTGGACCACAGGCACTGTTGGGATGAGGTCCCTTTTCCCAGTACAGACCTGCCTTCCAGATCAAATCCTGAACTGAACCCTGAATTAACTTACGCTAGGGTAAACCCTGCCAAGTTCTCCCCGACCCCCGACCCCCCACCCACCGTGGGGAGCTGTTCCATTTATACTCCTATTAACAAAGTACGAGAGTGTCTGTGTCCCAACTACGTTATCTAGCTGGCGGGAAATTTGCCCAGACTTACAGGCAAAATGTGTTATTTCCATGCCGTCCCTGAAATTTCTGTTCCCATAGGAAGTCTGCAGTGCTCCCATGGTTAAAGGTCTCTTGCATCTCCTTTCCCCTGAGCTCTGTGTTCGGCTTTGATTTGGATGTCTGTGGCCTCTTTCTACTGCATTTCTGGGAAGTATGGACTGTTTGTCATCTGACTTGGAAATATTTTCCCCACCTTATTATGCTTTGGGCTTTGTTTGCTTTTGGAAGAAAATGTCTTATTGATTTGTTTAGCCATGCAAAAGTTTTTTTTTCTTTTACTTTGATGTATTCAAATTTCATAGCAGCAAGGAATGGGACGTGAGCGGGTCAGAGGAAATGGGGGTGCTCCTGGGTTCAGTTTAGAAAGATCTCCAAATGAACTGCCAGCTGGAGAAGGCAGAACACGGTAACTCCTTAGCTAAGCTGAGGGAATGATGGGCTATTTGCTCTTCCTTTCTTACGTCTTCAGAAAGGAACAGCTGCGGACAATTTTACTTGTCAGTTTGAGCAGGTCCTGATGCACAACTACTCCGCCATAGAATCATCTACATGTAGGCGTGACGGATTCTTTACAACTCGTTAGTATCTACTGTAAGATTATGTATGCAGCTCTTGCTCCGGAGTGTGTGTGGGCTGGAGGCCGTAAGAGCAAAGACCAGCATTCCCTAAAGTAGAAACAGTTTCTTTCCAGATCATGGCATGGAAAGAAAGCCCATCTGAGCTCCAGCCCGCTGTCCTGGGGAATTTAGACTCGGGACTGCTATTTTTGCCCGTATCTGCATCCTGCATGCTTGCATCACGCAATTCCCACTGGCCACATAGCTCTCCCTTCGGCGTTCTGTCTGCCTTTGTCTCTGTCTCTGTGCCTGTCCCTTCCTAGGTGATTCTGTGCTCCAGAGACCCACGGTAGCACAGGAATCTTACTACTCCCTCCCTCTTCAAGAAAGGGATAAAGTAATTGGTGTGACAGGGATAGGGTTGGAGCAGAGGTGGGAATTCTACACTTAAGCATTGCTATACTTAGATATTTTCTTCTGGTTCCAGGAATGAAACCCAGGGCCTCAGGTAAGCTAAGCACACACTCTATCACTGAGTCAAGCCTCCAGCCTCACACTTAGAAACGGTAAACCATGTAACCACCTACTCAGGGTAGAAAAAATATTGGGGCAAAAGTAACTGTTGGGTATAAAATAAATTCTATGTACAGTAAGAAGTAAAAGTTATATATTTTTCTATAATAAATGATTCAGGTTTATTCAGATGAATTCCTTTTGGGGTGTAATTTTTTTGTTTGTTGCTTGTTGACAGAGGGCACAAACGCAGTCTCTCACACAGGCTGGGCAACCTGCACCTCAGCCCTTAGAGTAAGTATGCAGCTCTCTATCATATCTGTGCCATATTTAAAATATATAGGATGTTCTCACTCCTGGCCCCAAGCCAGGCAAACATACCATGTATGTGTGGGTTTCTCACAGGGCCACTGCTAGCCTGAGAGACTCTGGAAATCAAGACTCACTTTCTCAGGAACCACACTCATATGCAAGGATTCAGGGCTTTTCAAGGGTTTGGAGACAGGGTGTCACTATGTAGGCGCACCTGGCTTGCAAGTGCTATGGAGACCATGCTAGCATGGAACTCGCAGAGATCTGCCTGCCTCTGCCTCCTGAGAGCTGAGAGTAAAGGCGTGTGTTGCCACACCCATAAACTGACACTTTTAAAGATAGCCTTAAATGACAAAAATCAGGAGCAAAGCATATGTAAACCTTCACCCTGGAGCTGCAAACCATTTCCAGAGGCCTCTATCCTGCTAATCTACACAAGCCCGTTTGTTAGCAGTGGTATCCCTGCCTGCTGGAAAGGGCGTCCATGTCAGTTCATAGTCACTGCCCTACAGTGACTCACTGCTACTCATGACATCTGGCTCTTGGAGCTGCACGGATGACTGTCGAGTTGCACAAGTCCCCAAGGACAGTTCCACAAGTTACTGCCTCAGTCAACACAGCCAGTCCACCAAGTGGTGAAGAGCAGAGGCTCTTCCGATGAACTGAGAATTCTGAGCCCACAGGCATATACAGACTGCCCATACAGTTCCCAGGAAATTACAGCATCCTCAGAGCAGCTTGGTGCCTGTGGATAATGGAGTCTGCACAACAGGGTGATCCATCTACTAAAAACCCACTGGAAAGAGACTACATGAGTGTGGTCACGTAAACATACAGACACCCTATGTCTTGGTTTGCTTTCTCTTGCTGTGATAAACACCAGGGTTCGATGCAGCTCGGAGAGGAAAGGGTTTGTCTTAGCTTACACTCCAAAGTCATAGTCCATGACTAAGAGAAGCCAGGGCAGGCACTGAAGCAGGGGCCGCAGAGGAACACTACTTACTGACCTGATCTTTCTGCTTCCTTATATAATTCATTACTGCCTGTCCAGGGTGGCACTGCTCAAAGTGAGCTTATCACATCAATAATTAACTAAGAAAATGAAAAAAGTAATTTAAATATAAAAGAAAATTCCCCCAAGACTTGACTAGAAATCATTCTGATGGAAGTCATTTCTCAGTTGAGATTTCTTCTTACAAAATATGTCCACGTTTGTGTCAAGCTGACAAAAATCAACCAGCACACCCTACATGCACAGATCCCACAGAGATACATGCTCAAATACACACACTTTACAGACACACACTCACAAACACACACCAGATCATGACAGATACTCATATAATAATATATATACAACACATACATGCACATCAACAGACATGTAGACACATATGCACATCACAGGCACAGAAAACATACACAGCACAAACACATATACACAACACACCCACATAAACTCATAGCAACACATTGAAACATGCAAGTATAAACACACATATAAACATACGGTACATACAACACACACCATATATACATACAGAGTCTTACACATACCACCCATAGGCACAGACTTGTCCACACCCAGGTCTATCCGCACGAGTCTTGGTAAGTCTTTGCACTTTGCCAAGCCTGCTCTTTCCTTTGTAAAGTAGGCAACCTTGTCCCAGCTAGATGAATTGCGACAAAATTCTAACAGGATGGGGACTGCCAAGGTTTCAAAGCCCTGAACGAATGATGCCTCCTTCTCCACAACCTTCGTTCTCACAGGAGAGAAGGGACATGTGTTTTCTTAGCATGTGAAAGCTGTCACTAGGGGCTTATGTGGGGTACTGTCACTGGGCCCCTTGAAAGGCATTTCCCACCTTCTCTAGGAGTAAGAATCCACTCCTGAGGAGCTTGCTCAGCAGAGTGTGGCTAGGGAAGGGCCTGGAGCAGGAAAGCTAAACTGGGTGGTCCCGACAGTTAGAACATCTGACCTCAGATACACACCCCTTCTCTCTGACTCCAGCACCAAGCCCCTCTCTATGCTTATATTTTGGGTATGAGTATAGCCTTTAATGGCTGAGTCATCTCTGCAGCCCAGTCCCTCTATACTCAACCATGGGGAAGGAGGACCAGTGGGCAAAGCCCTTGCTGATGCACAAAGGGAGACACATTCCTAACACAGGTAAGTGCACATGAACACACCACTGAGATTCCTAGGGAAAAGTCACGGCTCACCTTGTTAAAAAGCCCAGAAAGTTGATTGACTAATGACAACTTCCATGATTGTAGAGAGCTGGAATGCTGCAGATGAGGAGAAAAATTATCTTGATTGCATTTAGGTCCCTTTAACAGCATCCATTGCCCACCTCTGTGTGTGACCTAACGTTTTTATCATTATCAGATGCAACTGTTTTGGAATGCACCAAGAAACCCCTACCTTCCAGCAACCTGAAAGCTAAGAACACCACTGGATAACATCGGAAGCCTAGAGCAGACAACCCACGTTCCTGATGTTCCCACCAATGGAGCTGGAGAGTGTCTTCATTTATGACTTTTTGGTCCATTGCCATAAACACTTAAGAACCAGATCCTTGTTATGTTGGAAAGCAGTATTTGGGGAGACAAGAATCTTGGGTTATGACCACTCCAATTTGGCTTCAGAACAAACTATCTCTTTCTTTAAAGCAAGGGTTGCTTTCATCAACAATATACAGACACACAGTACATATGCAGACACACTGGCATACCTGGACATATATAACACATACACACAAACAACCTTTTCATGTTGGATCCCGTTAACTTGGTGGGCACTATGTGGTGCTTAGGAACATCCTTTCTGTCCAGGTGCCATGAGCTCTCTGAATGCCCAGGGTTCTCTCTGATAGACTTCCTGTCTGAGGATCCTCTGCCCCAGGTTGATCCCAGGGACAGGTCTGAGCATCCTGTTCAAGTTTAGATCGCCAGATCAGTGAAGTTCCGGACCAGATTAGCATCCTCAATAATGCCCCTCAGAGAATCTTCCAGCATCCTGGCTCGCCCTCCCTACTTCCATGTCTCAAGCTCTGCTTTGGGAATACTATAAAGCCAACTTGAGTGTGGGTGTTCTCTGCAATCCAAGATGGTACTATGGACTCAAGAACCCAGCTCTGCAGTCATCCCACCTACCTCTCCAGAAGTACATGCCACTGTCCTTCAACTGTGCCTGCCCCAGTGAGGCAGAATCATGATAGCTGACACATTCCTCAGTAGATGCTGGACTGAATACCTTATTATAAACTATTTAAATTCTCATGACAACCGTATGAATCACCATGGTGATTACCACTTTCAAATGGAGAAAAGGAGACACAGAAAGTGAGTAACATTTGGAGGTTTGCCCAGCTGCTAAGCAACAGAACTAGGGTCCAATTTCAGCAGGTGCTTCAAGAGAAGAAGCTGCACCAGGCAATGTAAGGAATGATGGGAGCTTTGGAGGTTCAAGGTAAACAGAAATCAAGAAAGATATAAACAGTCAGGCAAAGAGGAAGATAAAACTAAAGGAGGAAGAAAAGATAAGCAGATGTCTGTGACCTAAGGCCAGGCAAGAAACCAATGGGAAACAGAGGAAAGTCATTAGTTCCTGGGGAAATTCTCTGAGAGCAAGGATTAAGAAATGCCATCATTCTGAGGATGCTGGGATTCTGCTCCTAGGCAAATCTCTCTCTTTACAATCCTTCTTTCTGCACATGCCCTGCCCCAAGATGGCAGCAGAGCAAAGGAGCTGCAGACAATGTGGGATTCACTTTGCTAGTATCCACTTGTGTCCACAAATTAAGCTCATTAAATAAAATGCCCACATTAACTAAATTCTTTGCTATTTTTATGGACTGGCTCCATGAAAGGGTATCTTCTTTTAGCTTCATGTAGCACTCTGCAGACATTCAAATTCACTTCCCTATCATCTCCCACCATGGCTTCCAATCTCCTGAGTCAGAGATCCTCTTTGTTTAATGCGGTCATGTGACCTTCAGAAAATGCTCTCATTTTGTGAATTCTTGGCAGTAAGGGAGGGCAGATGACCTTGAGTGAAACCTGATCTTATCTAGTCTTTTCCAGTCTGTCTGGGCAGTCGTGAGAATTTTAAGTCACAAGTCAAGAGTACTAATTTGTTTCCAGTTGAATAACTAGCTATTTACAGCTTATAGAAAAGTCTGAAGCCAATTTAGGATAAACAGCCCTCAAGACTGCCCTTGAGAAGCCCTGGTTAAGTCCTACCTGAAGCTTATGCTTCTTGATCTCACATTTTTATAGAAAAGGACAATCCTTGCATTATGCTGAAACATTCTTGTGCATTTGTGTTGGGGCCATGTAGATAGAGACAGCACTTGGGTTTCCCGACCACTCAGACCCAAATAATCATACAGAAACTGCATTAATTACAACAGTGTTTGGCCAATGACTCAGGCATATTTCTAGCTAGCTCTTAGGTCTTAAATGAACACATTTCTATTAACCTATGTATCGCCATGAAGCTGTGGCTTACCAGAAATGTTCCAGCAGCATCTTTATCCTTCAGCACCTCCATGGCATCTCTTTTACTCCACCTACTTTCTCTATATATCTTTTCCAGCCTGGCTATATTCTGCCCTGCCATAGGCCAAAACAGTTTTATTCATTAACCAATAAAAGCAACACATACAGAAGGACATCCCACATTATCTTTCCATCTAAATAAAAAGTAAGGTTTTTAACTTTAACTTAGAAAAATTACATATAACAAAACAGGTATCAAACAAGAATTATAATATTTAGACTATTTGTATCTGGAAAGTTTCATATCTAATTTATCTTTTATCAAAAACTAAGGAAAACTATATCTGTCTTCAACTCTTTAAAAATCCCAGAAAGATATAATATTACCTAAGTAAACAGAAAGTGCATTGTAAGCAACTTCCAAAACTTTAGAGTTGACAGACATCTTGTTGCCTGCACAGTCACCCAAAGTTCTTCTGTAACGTTGGGGCATTCATCTTCAGCCTACAGGCCATAGTATCCATCAGGAAGTATAGTATCCTGCTTCCGTAAAACAGGAAATTTGAAGCTCTGTTCTGCCTGATAATGGCAAAATTCATCAGTTGCTTTCATCTGTGTCCTGTAGAATGTCTGACAATTTTTTTTTCTGTGAAGCAGGAACCCTGAGGGACCATCTCACCTTCTTTAGGCAAGCTTAGCAATCATTTTTCTGTGGGTCCTATATGTCCAGTTTATACAGCATACTGTCAAGCAGTCCAGGCAAGAACAATTTCTTGCCCAAATGACTAGCTTTTTCACACTGAAGGCAAATTCCATAACGAATTTCTTCAATGCTCATCAACCTCTCTGAGGGAATTTGTGCTTCTAGAAGCAGACATGTATCACTGTCAAGAAGAGTCGGAGTTCTTAAAACATTTTAAATGCCATATTCTGTAGGTCTTTAAAGTGTTGAAGATTAACTAGCTGAAATATATCTCTGTGTCTCCAGAAAGCCTAACATGATTCCAAGTTTGACTGTTATAAATGGCTATCTATTAATCTGTATTTCTTAACTATGCATTACATTATTAAATGAGCTACACAAACACAATACTTTAAACAAGAGCAGAAATACATATAACAGTGTAACAAAATCGACCTTAAATTTGTATCAATAGACCAAGATCTATACCAATGCAAAGTATCCATCTCTATAGCATATCCCCCTTTAAATGAAAACAAACATTTGTAAACAGTCATTTAGGGACTTTGAGCATTGTTCTCGCCAAACTGCCTCCTGCTGTTGATTGAGCAAAGTATTTTTAGGATTCATAGAGACCTTTCAGGGGAATCTTGTTCCATCAAACCACATTAGCCTAGAAGGAATCCTCAGGTTCTCATTCTCTGTGGAAATAAAAGCAGAACCTCTTTTCCAACATAACATAAACTTAGACCCAAATTTTGAAGTGAAGTACCTTTAAAATATATATGTTGGTTTAACTTAGCAGCCTGTACAATAAAAGTTTTCTCTGTAGTTAGCTCACTCACAGTCAAAACATTCAAAGAAAACACAGTAACATACATAATCCAGACTCTTAGTGTATTTTCCATCTTTACGTGGCTTTTCTTTTACTCTTACTTTTTAATATTTATTTTATTATCTTTACTCCTTTAATCTATGACTGTACTCTCTCTTCTCTCTCTCTTAAACCCAAGTATATTTATCCAACACTGTGACTCATTCAGAGGTCTTTGTTTTTTTTGTCCGAATCTGATTGTGTAGTTGCAATCATTCTCTGACCAGTAGCGCTTCTTAAACGCTAAGTGGTGTGACTAGGACTATGGCTGCTTTGCCTTTTGGCTCCACTCAGTCCAACATGGCAGAGGTATGTTCACCACCAACTCTGCAAGCCATGTTTACCACCCCAGCTCCAGGGACACAGTGGGTCTACGTCACCATTAAGCAACTTCTAGCACTAACCTATTTAAATTCAGGACCGCCTGAAATAGTCAGAGCTGCCATCTCTTAAAGAAGCAATGCAGTTTTTGCTGCTAATGCCTTCTCTTAAAGGAGCCATACCTCTGCTTGCCACCAGCAAACAGAGTCTGTCTGGAAAACAAGCAGCAGCTACTGAGAAGCTCTAACTGACTCCTGTCTTTGGGGTTCTAAAAGCCCATTTTTCAAGCTCTCTTAGGCTTTATGTGGGGATTCTTGCCACACATTGGCGCCATTGTGTAGCTGCTTTGGTTTCTGACCACTTAGACTGCAATACATCACACAGAAACTATATTAATTACGACACTGTTTGGCTGATGATTTAGGCATATTTCTAGCTAGCTCTTACGTCTTAAACTAACCCATTGCTATTAATCTATGTATAACCACAAGGCTGTGGCTTACCAGAAATATTCCAGCAACATCTTTCTCCTTTGGCAGCATCATGGCATCTCTTTGACTCCACCTGTTTTCTCTCTCTATCTCTTCAAGACTGTCTATCTTCTTCCCTGCCATAGGCCAAGGCAGCTTTATTCACTAACCAATTAAGAGCAACACAGATACAGAAGAACATCTACATGATGGCTATGTCTTGATAAACCTGCAACAAGCTGAAGATTAGACTGCAAAGGCACCGAATGCAGCTGACCTACTGAGCATCATAACCAACAGACCAGCTTGGTAGCACACCACCCTACAGGGCCAGTAGTCTCCCAGGTGAGGAGTGGGTGAGTGGGAGAGCAGTTTCCCGCCACGGACCAGCATGCAGGGAAAAGCCTGGACCTTCCACACTAATGCAGGAACTAATGTTGGTTTCTTCTAAATATCTGTCCCCTTCATATCATACAAAAGTGTAAAAATCGCTAAATCAAACCTTGTGAGTACAGATGTTTGTGCATAATTTCTTAATTTTTAAGTTTTCATTGCTTCCCTTTTGCATACTGAGTCATCACTATATTTTACATGCATGCACATATAAACACAAGGAAACGTGTTACAACAGATCTGAGACATGAATCCTCCCACAATAATATGTTTTTTATTATTTGTTTATTTCATAATAACCTTCAAACACATGGGAGATGGTATCTCTTGGTTCTGAGCCACATTTCTCCTCCACTGATTAGTAATGCTGATCTCTTGTTTTCTTTTTCTTTCTTAAATAAGCTTTATGGTTTTTGAGATTATAATTACATTTCTCCTTTCTCACCTTCAAACCTTCTCTATATCTCCTCCATTCTCTTTTAAATTCATGATGCCTTTTCTTTAATAATTGGTGTGTCTTCTTACATACATAACTACAAACTGCTCAATCTGTATACTTGTATGTATATGTTTTCAGGCTATCTGTATGGTACTGGATAGCCAATTGGTGTGTTCTTCTGTTAGGAAATATTATTTTAAGGTGTGTTATATTTGTATATGCTGTGGGACATTTGTTTAATAATGTAAAGATGTGTTGTTTTTGTTTATGTTGAATTTGTTTAACTCTCTGAAGCTGCAATTCCTTGCCTGTCTAAAACACCTAATGGTCCAAATAAATGGCCAATAGTGAGGCAGGAGCAAGGATAGGCAGGGCTGTCAGACATAGAGAATAAATAGGAGGAATGAGGAAGAAAAGGAACAAGAAAAGGAGGAGAGAGGATGCTAGGGGCCAGCTATCCAGCCACACAGCAAGTCATGGAATAAGAGTGAAAATAAGATTATAGAAGGAAAGGAAAACTCCCAGAGACAAAAGGTAGGGATACTTAGAGTTAGGAAGGATGGCAAGAAACAAGTTAAGCTAAGGCCAGGTATTCATAACTAAAAATAAGCCTCTGTGTGTGATTTATCTGGGGGCTGGGTGGTAGCCCCCCCAAAAAAAGCCAAAAGAGTAAAAAAAAAAACAAAACAGGCAACAACACTCTTCCCTGGGAAAGACTATATCTCCCACACTCAGGATCCCTTAATTGCCTGCAGCTCTCCATGTTGGCTTGAGGCCTTGTGGGCTTTCCCATCCACATCCACACGTGTGTTGGTATTGTCCTTGTTCAGCTAATGTTTGGGCTGTCATGATGGTGAGACTTTCTGAGTGTAGTTTCTGATATTCCCAGTAGACAATCTCACAGCAAACTAACTCCTGTTCCTCTGGCTCTTACAATCTTTCTGCCCAGCCCCCTTTCTCAATGATTCCTGAGCCTTAGGAGTAGGAGCTGAGTTACGGAGGTATCATTTAGGCCTGGGCTCCACATCTCTGTATTTTGATTGGTTGTGGTTTTCTGTAATAGACTCTGCCTGTTGGAATGGGAAGTTTCCTTGAAGAGAGGTGAGGACTACACTTGTCTGTGGCTACAAGAACAGATATTTAGACTGTAGTTAGGGACCATGCTGGTCTAGTAAAGTGGAGGTTGCAGGCTCTCCTCCAAGATCTTTGACTTCATTAGCCCTGGGAAGCTGACTATGTTTCCAATGCCAGGCATGATTTTTTTCTTTTTTGTCATAAGTATCTTAAGGATTTGGGTGTGCAATCTCAGCAAGTTGGACAAACAGTTGTTCAACAATGGCCTGGACTACATAAAGGAAAATTCAAGGCTAGCCTGGGTTATGGGATATCAGTGGTAGAAAGTTTCCCTGGCATTCACCAGGCACTGGGTTCCATGCTAGATGCTCTCTTAGAAACAGAGAAGGGACGGTACTAGAAGAAGAACACATTGTTATGACTTCACACACACACAAAACTGGAAGCAGGGATTCGAACAGAACAGTTAACACAGCGGCTCATTAGAGGCTAATACTGGCTCACAGACATCAGCAATAGTTGCACAGCAGGCTGGTTTTCCATGGTGGTGTATGCGCCATGTGTCTGGTGGCGAGGATCAGCCTGACTTTTAGTGTCTCTCTTGCAGCACTGAGCATTAATGGAAGGATGCCCCTGGGGGGCAAACTTCCGACTCACTGCCGTGTGCCTGGGGAAGCACCAAGTACACTGTCACAATTTACAGGAGGCACAGAATGCAATGAACGGAGAATATGCTTAGGTGGAATGGAATATGCTGAATTGGGGTCTAAAAAGTCAGTGGGCTTCTAAGGGGGAACTGCCAGGAGTCAATGTCCTATCTTGCACCTGTAGTCTATGAATTCTAAATTCACCTATTTAGCCCCAAAATAACTGTCTGAGCATTAACTTCCAGGTATCAGGAACTAGTCTCAGTTTTGGGGTGTAGCAAGAATAACACTGGTGAGTGAATCTCAGAGTGAGAGGATAACAATTCAAAGTACTAAGAAGGGCGCTATGACTTGGTTGAGTGTCCCTCAAAGGTCTCTGGGCCTCACCAGGTAGTGGTGGCACATCACTGCCAGCACCAGGGGGGCAGAGGCAGGTGGATCTTTGTGAGTTTGAGGCCAGCCTGGTCATCCAGAACAACCAGAGAAATGAAAATATATATAAAAAAAAACACAAACACAGAGAGAGAGAGAGAGAGAGAGAGAGAGAGAGAGAGAGAGAGAGAGAGAGAATATAAAAATGAAAGAAAGAAAAAGAAAAAGGAAGACAGACCTGGTCCCTAAATGGTACCACTAGGGTCTTTAAGAAGCAGAACCTAGTGGGAGAGCTTTAAGTCTTTCAGAAATATGCCCTCAAAAGGGCCATGAGACCTGTCTCCTCTCTCACTGTTTCCTGGATGAATATACAACATGTTCCTACCATATATGCCTCCCTCACCAGAGGCCCAAAGCAACTAAGCCTCCAGAACCATGAGGCAAAATTCAGCTCTCTTGACTTCTTCTGCAGCACACGCTGGCTACTGTACTGTAGTGACACAAAGCTAATACAGGTGGGAGGTAGAGAAGATGGAAACAGGGAGGTGGAGCCTGGAGAAGAATAGGGGATTCTCAGTGTGGTTAGCCTCAGTGGAATGCTGACAATTTACAAAACTTAACTATCTGGGGAGAGAAGGTTCTAGACTCTGGGAATAGGGAGAAAGGGTGTGGCTAGGACTTGATGATAAGGGGGTCAGGTGAAGCAAGACAGGTAGACAGATGGGGACACACTGAGTTGCTTGACTGTTAGCCTATCAGAGCACTTCCGACACAAAAACATGCTTATAAAGAACTGGGAAGGATCTTTGTGTCTCACAAAAGTAACATGGCCACAAAACATGGTGTGGCTTCCGTAGTGTAGCCCACAACTGTCCACACCATGGTAAAGATCCAGCCCACCAGGAAAATGTCAGAGGTCACAGAGAAGAATTCACACAAGAATTCAGAGACAGTGACTCTGGCCACATGGTGTCGGGTAGTAAAACGCCCGTAGTTCAACTTCAGCACGGGGCGAGAACCTAAGCCACACCCAGGCCTCCTAAATTTAATGACCTGCGAGAAAACTTAGTGGTCATTTTCTCAAAATGTTTCATATGAATGTGAACATCAATCTGAACTCTAATCCAATAATTTAAGCTGGGTCAAAAAGACAACCAGAGCATCCTATTCCTAATTTGAGGACTTCAGCACAGACTTAACTCAAGTGTGGTAACTGCCCGGCTGGAGGGACAAGGGCTGCTGTGGTGTGACACTGGGGTCACTTGACCTCACATGCACAGCTGATGCTGGCTGTGGTGGGAGGGGGAGAGGGCTTCCCGCACCTTCCAGAAAGTTCTTCAGACCTTCACACATCAACAACACAGTCTCTGGCCTAAAAAATTCTGCTCTCACCAAGAAGTGTATGTAGCCAGTCATGCCCTTCCCCACACCACAGGTCACAAAAAGCAGAGCAGTAACATCTACTCCATATTAGGTGAAGGGAGATCAGAAGACAGCTTCATGCTTACACGACCGCAAAGGCAAAACAAAGGCAGGACGTAGACTCCAGATTGTTCCCATGACTACTAAAAGAAACAGTCTAATCAGGAACATATATAAGCTGTGCTGCAAATAAATTGGCATCAATCGTGAATACATAAATTTTGGCTTGGGGACTTCCATACATGGCGTACTGGCAAGCCAGACTGTAAACTAACAATATAAATGATAGCACGAACTGGAAACATCTCTAAGCTGCCAGAAAGAGGGAGGAGGCGGTGTTTTGGTTTCCAGTACAAAAAACTCAGCAACAAGGCAAAGGATTCTTGGGAGCTAGGGAGTGCGGGGCAGAGATGGCACATTGGCCCCTTAGCATTTCATGTTTGCAGATACTGAAAACATTTACCCTCAAGATGCTCAGCGTGAGGACGTCCCATACTGTGGAAAAGAAACACAGTCAACCAAGCTATACTGATTTCTACCCACTTTCTCTTAAGGTAAAATTTACCTGTAGTTATTAAGCTCTGCTGTCTAGCGAGGAACAGGCGTGACTCAGCCTAACTCAGCCGTTTGATGGCCACTGCTCTATTTGGGTTTATTTCATAGGATCTTTCAGCCCTTTAAAGTGTTCATGGACACTAGGCAGCTCATCTAAAATTTCAACTATATTGACACAAGATTGCTGACTAACTCATCTAAAATCTCTATATTATTATCCCTTTTTATTCTTTTTTTTCTATTTTATCTAATAATAAGATAGTAATTCAATGAGGAGTATGTTCAAAGACTGTTGAGCTTCTTTGATTGTTTCCATTATTCTTGGATTTTTAATTCAGTATTATTCTTTTGTCCTCACTCCAATCACCCTTTCTGTGGATTTATACATTTACTTTTATTAAAAATTATAAGCAAAATTCATCTTGGAAACTGAAAACAAACAAAACTCCTATGCACTTCCTACTATTATGAATGAGATAAAGAATGTATCAGCATTTCATTTGTCCAACAGACATGACTCAAGAACTCTTGAGGGGGAGGCATTTGCTTAATTAGAAACTGATGGTGTGTAAGATTAAGTTTGCACTCCCAGAAGGGAACACATAAAGAGTTAAAAATAAGGCCTAGAGAGATGGCTCAACATCCAGATTAGGTAGTTCACAACTGCCTAAAACTCCAGCTCCAGGGGATCCCACACCCTTTTCTGGACACACACGTGTGCACGCACATACACACATGAATCTTTCTAAAGTTAAAAGTGTAAGGATGATAGGTCAGCAGCAACAACAACCAATAGCAGTGTTCCCAGTTACCTGTGTGCTGATAATGCTTTCATCAGTTTGAAAGTTTCAAATGACCTCTTGGAGAAAGATGGCCGCCGGCGCTGTTATCATCACTGCCCGAGGAATGGGAGGACAAGCGCTACTGCAGGTAAACAAGACGCAAACAACCAGGCCCACACTAGGGGGTCTCCGTTTTCCCTTAAGCAGGAGTTTTCTCATGTTCCTCACAGATGGCAAAGCAAACCCCACGAGATTCTTCCTGTTCCTGGCAGCGCATCTCAGGGTCCTTTGCTCCAGGAGTGTGGGCTTTACCTCACTGTGCTGTCTGATCGGCTTCTGCTCTAGGGATCTCTTCCGGTCAGATGTGTGTCACCAGCTCCCTCATCATCTTCCCATTTGTGAGCATGTCCTTCCTCACCTCTCTGGCCTGGAGCTGCTACTCGCTCTACTGCTGACACCTGTGGGCTTCTGCAGCCAACCTGGCTCTCCTTAGGGGTGACTACTACCATCTCATTTGTCAAATAATTTCCTTTCTTTTTTT
>JAQHUG010000214.1:2406795-2434204 GCA_028555095.1 Dicrostonyx torquatus | reverse complement strand
AATGAGATCTGGTGCCCTCTTCTGGCATGCAAGCATACATGGAAGGAATGTTGTATACATAATAAATAAATAAATCTTTAAAAAAAAAAGAAAAATGTCAAATGAAGCTTGTGTTTCAATACTGCAGTGACAGGGTCTAAGTAGACAGGCTTATATTCACAGGGAGGCAGGTAATTTTGTACTGTACATGTGAATCTATGTGTATATATCTATATGTGTGTATATGCAGAAAAACACACATGCATATATGAGTATTCTTGCTGAGTTTTTATGCACATAAAGCGCTCATGCTTGCAGGCCACATGGACAGTGCTTATTGTACTAACAGGGCCCCTGTACTCAACCCTGTGTGATGGGGGAGTAATTTCATGAGTCATTTGGACAGAGCTGAAAGACATCCCAATAGTTGGCTGGACACTATTTCTGGTTGTGGTTGAGTTATTTTGGGGAGAGGCTAGCATTTAAATCAGTAGATTGAGTAAAGGTGATCCACCCTCATTTAAGGGGAGGGAAGGCAGGATCTATCCATCTGGGTCCAGCATGGAATAAAAGGGCAGAGGAGAGGAGAATTCCTCCTGAGTTGGGGCTTTCGTCATCTCCTGTCCTGGTTCTCTGGCCTTCAGATTCCAGAATTTATATCCTTCCTTAGGCCCTCAGGTCTTCAAACACCACTAGATTACACCGCTACATCTTCTGGGTCTCCTCACATCTGTAAACTGTAGAATTCACTGTGTGCCATGATCTTGTGAGCTGTAACAGTCCCTCTATCAATGTATTAGATAGATACCCTCTTGGTTACATTTCTTTGGAGAACCCTAACCCACATTCGTTCTATCAAGATACACACACACAAACCAAGCAGCAAGCACACATCACCTATTAAGGCCTTTTTGTAACAGAATGGAGGCATGTTCCAAAATACTAAGGGCCATCATGGGTTGATGCTATCTTCACGATAGCAGACGAAATCCTTGGATAATTTTGACGAGCCACTTTGAGGATGAAAAGACATTTCCTCCACAAAGCTGGAGGGAATCTCAAAGACAAACAAGGAGGAGATGAGAATAGCTAGTATCCAGAAGGAAAAGCACCAAGACAGGAAAAGATTTCACAAGACCAGAGAGACAGTCCCAATTAAAATCTGCACTGCAAATAGGAAAAGGCAGGCCAGACACTTCCCACAATTAAGATTAAAGCTGTTAAAGTGACTTTTGTAGAATGGAATGCTAAATTTCCCCAGTTCTGCTAGTTTCCTTTTTTCTGCAGATCCGCCATGCACCCCTTTCAGCTGTCTGGGGACTGGTCTCAGTGAACCTGGACTCCCCGTCTCCTGAAGCGGGGTGATGTGAACATCATCAGGGCCCTTCTGAGCTTTTATGGAGAAAGTATGTACAACTCTGGGCCTCCACCAGGGCAGAGACACTGTGTCTTTAAGGCCTTTTTTAAACTGTGGTTTGGGGTCATAGTTTAGTCTTTTTAAGTGTTCCACAGCTTTAAAAATTAGTTTAGAAGCCACTGATGATAAGGAACTCAAGCACTCCTGAAAATTACTAAGGATTGCCTGATTGCCAAAGAATTCTGAACCTAACCAAGTTGCTCTTATGTTAAAGTGGCATATGATTGCTTTTTCATACCCAATGGGAGATGTATGTATATATATGTACATATATATATTCATTCAGTGTGTGTGTGTGTGTGTGTGTGTGTGTGTGTGTGTGTGTGTATTCACCCAAAGAGATGAGCGGAAATTCATAATGCAAGAGAGCTAAAGTCAGGCATGGAGCAACTGGTGAGAGGGGGGTGAGGTCTAGGGCTCAGTATGGAGTCCCACAGAGACATGTGATGGCTCCTGTTGTCAACTTGACAGGATCTAGACTCACAGTGGAGATAATGGTCTGAGCAAATCTGTGAGGGATGATCTCGATGAGGGTAGCCTCTGAGGAAGGTCATGGGGGATTATCTAGATTAAGGTTAGCCTCTGATGAACCATTCCTTCAGTGAGGATCCTGGACTGTAAAAATCAGAAAAAACAAGCTGAGCACTAAAGGGCATCGCTCTCTGATTTCCGACTGTGGGTGTGATGTGACCAGCTGTTTCATGCTTATGCCGCCTTGACTCTACCCACCGTGATGGTCTGCTCCCTTGAACTATGAGTTAAAAATAAGTCCTGCTTCCTTAAACTGCTTGGGTTGGGTTTCTGGGCAGTGCTGACGCACGCCTTTAATCCCAACACTCAGGAGGCAGAGGCAGGTGGATCTCTGTGAATTTGAGGCCAACCTGGTCTACAAGAGCTACTTCCAGGATAAGCTCCAAAGCAACACAGAGAAATGCTGTCTCAAAAAACAAAACAAAACAAACAAACAAAAAACATTGCTTGGATTAGGGTATTTATGGGAGCAACAGCAAAAGAAACTAATAAGTTCCTATGACCTGAGATAGAAGGGGTTCACATGGACAGAATAAAAAAAATGCCAACTTAATCACTTTTCCCATGGATAGCTGTAAACTGGTGTCCTTCTGGGCAGACTTTACCTATGATGCAATGCCTTCTATTCCCATGATGATGGGGGAGGGTCACCCAAGCACTAACTTCGGCTGGAAAAAAAAATTACTGAACTCTATATTTTAAACAACCGCGTCTTATTCTCTGTAAGGGTGAGATTTTTATCTTTGGTTTGGGTAATTTCATAAGTGAAAGACTGAAAATACTTTATAAAGATCAGAAGACAGAGCAGAAAAGATAACATTGATAAAGCAGTTAAAAATAGGATGCATCAAAAGACAGCAAGTCCACCTCAGAGAAACCACTGCATGGTAAGAAGCCTAAATAAATGGGAAAATATAGTTCCATGGGAAGGACACTCGGTATAACAAAGACATCAACTCCCCTGCTGTGGTATGAATGCCTGTGTGCCACAGGTATGTGTGTTGTTAGTCCTCTCTTACCCATGGGGGACGGGGAAGTGGTAGAACCTTCAAGAGGTGGAGACTAGCGAGAGGTGTTTAGGTCATGGGGAATCACCCCTAGAGTAGGACCACAGCCTTCCTCTTCCCCCTCTTTGTACATCCCAGAGATGACCCAATTCTCTATGTAATCCTCTCACCATGACATACTGCTCCCCCAAAGTGATGGAGCCAACCAACCAAGGATTGAAAGCTCTGGACCACCACATCACATGGACCTGTTCTTTCTAGAGTTTGATTATCTCAGGTATTTTGCTACAGTGACAGGAGCCCACAAACACCCAATGATAGACACAACACAGATCCAATAAAATTCAAGAAAGGATTTTTCACTGGATCTGAGAAGTCACTCCCAAAACGTCCATGAAGAACAAAGGGTCAGGACTGTCAAGACACTATTGAAGGAAAACATTATAAGACCTGTGTTTGGTAAGAAGAATGGATACATTGTAAAGACTCAGTTCCCATAGTTTCTCTGTGTCTAACACCTTCTACTACTCCTCAGATGTGTGAGACCCTCTTCAGTCAATTTCAGTCAGTTTTCAACTATTAATACACAAGCCAGTCCCCCCAAAAATGAGCCTTATGCTTATCCCTAATTGAGATTTTTGTTTTATTAAAACACTTAAGCCTAAAGTAATCTGGTTCATATACACAAACATCAGAAGACAGGATGTTGTGCTATCGCTGTAACTTACTAGATAGCAAGAGATTACTCAGGGATCAGAGACAAGGCACATGAGTGATAGTCTTCATTAAAAGGAGCTGGGCATTTGAAAGAAAATTTGATACTAATAGCTTATGTGGCCCACATTGTTCAAAGCTGCCTAAGTAGAGACAGCTCCTCAGAGCCGCATATTAAATTCGCTTTCAATTAGTATGGTTCAGCATTTTATTCTTATGATTTGTATGCTTGGTGATACTTTTAAAATTAACTGTGCCATGGACAGACAGATCACATACTTTCCAGCTGTAATAATTCTCGTAATGCTATATCTTTACAGCAGTAATTACCTTCTTTCTGAAAGAATACGCGCTTGGATCTCATGACACTTCATCTATTACTTTTCCTATATTAGAGCTACCTCAGCGTATTACATTTTTTTCCTTAACGACTTTTTTCTATTAGGAGACCACAAAGGCCCTGGGGCAAAGGAAGTGCATTAGGAAGGGGAAGCGTTTTAGCAGGGTTGGGATTTCTGAGGAGTACACCAGCCCACTCTTGCCAAGAACACACCAAACAGCAGATCCTCTACTTCCTGTCAATTTTGACATACATTTCAAAACAAAAGGCTTTGAAGCTCACCATTAATGTAGCAAATTAAATTGCCAACACAGGGGCTGGAGAGATGGCATGGTGGTTAAGAGAACTGGCTGCTCTTCCAGAGGCCTGGGTTTTACTCCAACATCCTCATGGTGGCTCACACGCATTTATACTTTTAACTCTAGTCCCACACGTTATATAACATCCTCTTCTGGTCTCCTTGGGCACTAGGCATGCATATAGATAGATAGATAGATAGATAGATAGATAGATAGATAGATAGATAGATAGATAGATAGATGATAGATAGATATAGATATGTGTGTTATTATATTATATACATATAATATATTAAAAGTTGTGGAAAAGATTGCTTATATAGCAAGTCACACACCACCATGGCACTGGTCACTGAATTTCACACTCTCAGCCGAGGAGTTGCCCTCCGTCACTCTCACCTCAGCTGGCTTGCCAGTTGGTTAAACCAGTCAGACAAAGAAGGATCCATCTGGCCTGGCAGCTGCCTCTTCCCTTTGCTGACCATGAGCGTCAAGTGCTCACTTAGTGTGGGAACAAAATAATCTCCACATCCAAAGACCTGCTTACTGAGACACTACTGCTCGGTGGGAGTGAACCATCGGGGGGTCCCTAATATAAGAGGCGCTCAAGCCCAGGCTGAGGAAAGGCCCCAAGAACCAGCCAGAGGCTCCTTCACTGTTATCTTATTTCTCAGAAGCTTTGACAGTTCCTTTTACTCCCAACCTTTCTCCCTGTGCTTTGCCTGCTTCCTGGATTTTCTTTATTCTGCTCTGTGGACCTGGAGAGAGTGCTCCCGATCCACCTATCCAGTGCTGATGCTCGACCCCATCAAAGTTCAGGGTGCACCCATCTCTACGTCAGCCCAGCAGAATACGAATATGCAGAATATGATGAACCACATCCTTAGAAAGCGAAGGAGACCGACAGACTACCCATGCTGTAGTAGTTACTGCCCCGGGCTGGAGTCAATTACATGTTTGAAAAGGCCAGCTCTTTCACCCCTGATGGGAGCCTGGTCTTGAGAGGATGTTGTAGGCTCTGTATGATAGCAACAGGTCTTCACACTCCTTTTATCTTATATGTATATAATCAACCCTTGACTAATAATGTTCTAATTTAGTATAATTTCTTCACACTACACTTCCACAGTCAGCCCTTCATAGCTGTTGATTCTGCATTGGCAGATTCAGCAAACTATGGGTTGAAAATACTTAGGTGGCATAATTGTATCTCTACAAATACAAGCTTTACCCTTGTTATTCTCTAAGCAACACAGCATAACTATTTTCATCCCATTTGCGTTGCATCTTGAATTATAAGTTATCTAGAAATGATTTACAATTTATCAGAGAATAGTTTGTATGTAAATATTATTCCACTTTAATATAAGGGACTTAAGCATCCACTTATTTTGAAAACTACAGGGAGTCCTGAGATCAATCTTCCACTGATATGAGGGATGACTGTAATACTATTTTAATATTTTATAGCTGACTGTGGGCTGGAAAAGTGCCCTCAAAGGCCCATGCCTTGAAAGCTTGGTCCCTTGCCTGTGGTGCTTCCAGGAGGATGTGGAACCTAGAGGAAATTCATTCTCTCTCTCTCTCTCTCTCTCTCTCTCTCTCTCTCTCTCTCTCTCTCTCTCTCTCTCTCTCTCTCCTTCTCCACAACACAAGCTCTGCAGCTTGCTCTGACACATGCTCCATTAAGGTTGTCCTGCCTGTCACAGACATGAAGGCAACAGGGCCAAAACCATCACAGATGGAACCCTCTGGAATTGGGGGCCAAAATACACATTTCCTCCTTAGGAACTATCTAAGGTGTGTGCTACCATGACAGAAGGCTTACTAAGACATGGCAATGCTCATTCTCCCAGATCATATCATCCCTCACCTAGACTAGACTCAAGCTTCCTGAAGGCAAGAACCACCTCTCACGCTTCTTATTTCCCACTCAGCATGCAGCTCAGCACTTGGCACAAGTGTCCATTGTCTGGGAGCTGCTGTGGTGCAGGGGCTGGCATTTCTGAGAACCACTATGGGATGACTGCCATTCACTGTACAGACAGTGTGAGAAACTATCCCAAGGTCCCCCTCTTCACGGTCACTGCCAAAGCACACCAAGATGCATTCAGCCTACACCGGCGCAGCTGGGAAATTTGTATAAACTTTGTTGATGCCCATCGTAGGGTTCTAAACAGTCAATGATAAGCCAACAATTTGTCAAGGTTTTTGGGTCCACATACACAATTCATGGCACATTAACCACTGGGCACAGATTACAGTAGAGCAGTCACCAATATAAAAACGAATACTCAGGGCGTGAGACCCTGTTCCAGGCTCTGAGCTCGCAGAGGGGCCATCTCTTCAGCACTGTTCCTACAGGGGCCGCCACCTAGGTTTCGATGGGAAGGGTACATCCACTGGGGCCATGGGACAATGAATTCTTTCCTTACAGCAGCAGAAGCAGGAGGAAAGCCTACTGCGACTGTTTCCAGGTGAATTCTTATGATTCTGCAGTAAACTCTTGTGATGCTGAATGCATAATCACCTTATCAAGAATCTTTGTCAACCCTGTATGTAATCTGCTCATTCCCTCTTGCCAAAAGCCAAGTATTAGTCCATTTCTCACTAAAGACATGCCTGGTGGATCAGAATAAAGCCGCTTCTATTCCCCACTAGAGTCATTTAAGGAGTTCTAGATCACTGTCCGCTGTACTAAAACAAACTATTTTCCCATGGCAATTTTTAATTTCACACAGTGTCTTATTTTTATTTTTTCCTTATCTTTCATGGGGTCAGATATCCTGAGCAAAGAAGGTTAAGGGAGAAAGGTTCATTTAACCTGACAATCCCAGACACAATCCAGCCTGGCAAGGAAACAGCATCAGGAGCTTGGCAGTGGCTGGCCAGACCTGATCTCCAGTCAGAAGAGGAATGTGACACACGCATTCATAGTAGTGCTCAGCTCAGTCCCTCTGCTTTCAGACGGTCCACAATGGCTAGACCTTCCCGCCTCAATTAGGAATGGTGCCACCCAGGATGCATCTTTGGAGCTCAATTAGTACAATCAAGATAATCCCACAGAGACATACCTAGGGGCCCAACTTCTGTAAAGCTGCCAACCATTGGCAAGGTCCTGAGAGGTGTGTTTCAATCTCTTTTCTAGTTAGCATTGCCTCCTTGTTAGCACACCACACTGCTAGCGATGTAAAGGAAATGGGGACGGAAGCAAAGACTCAGCGGGCAGATGCAATCGGTGCGCAAGCAGGAGGACTCGAATTCGAATGCCCCAGCACCTGCACCAACATCCCTGGCAAATGTACACATGCCTGTGAAGAACGAAGGATGAAGAACGAAGACAAGAAGATTTAGATACTGAACTATCTTTGCTTGAAGAGTACAATTCCTCATTGCTCCAAAGACCTGGACAGGGAAGTATATGTCTGGCTTATTTCCTTTTCTTCTACAATTAACCCAATTAACCAATTAATATGACTAAGCAAAATATATTCTCTTAAAAAGAGGTCCTGCTCTTTCCTGACTGAAAGAAACTCCCAAAGTGGATTCATAATGAATTTCCTGAATAATGACTTCAAACAGATTTACATTAAATATATTAACCTTTAACTCACCTATATTTTAATAGCATATTAAAGTTATATTTGAGATCAATTCATGGCTTAGGAAGAAAGCCCCATAGGCTTTCTAGAATTCATATTAAAGGTTAAAGTGATTCATATTTTCCCCCCACAGAATCTGGTCAGACATATGACTTTGTAGCATGACTAGGACTGAATTTCTGATGGGCACAGCAGGAATCATTTCTGTAGGTACAAAAATTGGCACTTTTGGAAAGGAGATAATGTATGCAGCCCAGGGTTTTAAGATTTCTTACGTTGAAAAATGATCAGCATAGCAATGAGGAGAGAGGAATACGGAGCAGTAGCCCTGGATGAAGTCCATCCATCATGCGTTCCCCATTTCTTGGCATTTGCATGTTACATTAAATACTGAAGTTGTGGGAAACAAAAGCAACAGAATCCAGCTGAAGGGAAAGACAAGAAAAAGCATTTCTCTTCATCTGTGGGTCTCCAATAAACCCAAGACCATGACAAGAACTAGTCGTTTGTGGTTATTCACAAATAGGTAAGGTTGTTTTCCCAGTCCTGTGATCCACTGGTTCCATCCCATGACGATACCAGCAAGCTCTCGTGACTGTCCAGAACAGTACTTAGACATGGGCGATGTCTCCTTGTGCCACAAAGGTAAGTTTATCAGGGACAGATGTAACCTTGAGCCTAAGACCATCTCAACAGTTACCTAAATTGATGTAAAAATTTGCAAATTAGGTTTGCGACAACTAATAGCTGCCGGATTTCAGTTAAGTCCCACTCAACAGGAGAGAAATCATGCCTAGTACTGGAAATCTAGCCAGCTAGTGAGGTTCATGAACCTTAGGAAAGAATTCATTATTGCCACTTGGCTAGACTGGCATAACTCCTTACTTCATTCTAAATCCTTATGCTTATGCCCACAGATAAGTATAGCCGTTACCTGTCATCAAAGAAGCCTGCCTTTATAGAAAACCACAACTGGAGGCAACGCAAGAGATTAACCGATCATGAAGAACTGAGCCCCAACAGACCTATCTACATCACAGTCCCAGCATCTATGACTCGGGGAACATCGTTGAAGAAGGGGCAGAAAGACTGTAGGAAACAGTTTCTCTTAGAAATGGCTGCATAAACAAGACTAGAGCAATGGCAATATCAGCGGGCATATTAATGTGGAAGGGGGAACGTTTCTTGGGATTCGACCCCTAGACAGAAACTATAGGCAATTAATGACTACTGGGAGAATGAGAACTAGCCTCTCCCAAGGATGAGCCCCCTGGTTGGTTGTGTCTAGTGCAAAGCAGTCATCCTTGAAACCATATATACACCACCAACAAAAACAGGCTCAGCAAGTTGTATCTATATAGAAGGATTTGTGTGTACACACACATACATACATACATACACACATAGGTAACAAAAGTAATCTAAGAAAAGGAGGTTATTAGCTTGGGTGGGAGAAATGGGAGGTCTGGAAAGAAGGAAAAGCAGAAAAAGGTACCTTAATTTAGAAACATTTAAAAAAAAGAAAGAAGCTGGGCTATGGTGCACACCTTTAATCTTAGCACTTGGGAGGCAGAGGCAGGCAGGGCTTTGTGAGTCTGAGGCCATCTTGGTCTACAGAGTGAATTCCAGGGCAGCCAGGACTGTTACAAAGAGAAACTCTGTCTCAAAAAAAAAAAAAAAGAAAGAAAGAAAGAAAAAGGAAATAAAAATAAAACCTTACTTTCTATGTGATAGCTCTAAATAAAAGCAAAAATGGTGACTCGTTGGCCCTACAAGTATTTTTCAAGTCTCAGCCCAAGTTACAAGTCTGAGTCACACCCTAGAGAGCTAATGGAAGAGGACTTTCAGCTATGTGTCCTTTGCCTCAGTTTCTCCTTGGGTGGGACAACAGTTGCCTCACTGGCTATCATGAGATCTAAGTGGAGGCAGCATGTGGACAGGTCTCAGCCCACCCCCGTCACAGAAGTCACACTGAAGTGATGAGATCATGTGGCTGTACTTTCTGTCCCTTCAACTCTCGTCTCCAGAGGCTTTCCCAGCACATCTGGAAGGCAGAAACAGCTGGTGTAGGGGCTACAGATTGATCACACATTTTTCTTATTATTAGTCATTTCAAATAAACTGGATGCATCCTAATTTGGGGGTTATGTCTTTGCAATGTTTGTAATTTAAAGAATTTTAGTAAATTTTAATTTTATAATTAAGGCCCCCAGCAGAACTGAGTAGGGAGACCTGAAATTTCCCATATATTCCCTCTCTCCACATATGCACGGCCTCCGCTGCACGAGGAAGGTACAGAAGTTACAACTAGTGAGCTCACTGGTTCATCACTAAATCCCAATCTATGGCTTCTGGTGGGGCCCACTGCTGGTGTTAAGCACTCCATGGTTCAGACAGATGCATAATCGTGGGCATTCGCTTTTACAGGATCAACAAAAGCATTTCACTTGTGTGCCTAGACATCCCTCCCCTACTCCTCCTGACTGTTAGGCCTTCTCCACGCCCTTGCAACTTCTGAGCTTTTGACCGTCTCTGTCTCCACCGACTAAGCGTTATCAAAGGCACACAGCCTCTCCTGGATGGCTGCTTTCATTTGGTGATAAGCATTTAAGCTTCTTCCTTGTCTCCTCCTGGCGTGACAGGTCATCTCTTCTTAGCACCAAATGCCCCGTCTGGATGCACCTGTTAATTGAGCCATTCTACTGAAGAAAGACTGAATTTTTAACCTACCACCTGAGGCTGTGGTTTTCAAACACTGAAAGCTACTATGTGTCTTTTTTCCCACAGAAGACGGGTGAGAAAATAGTCTCTAAGTGGTGTTTCAAACATGTATGCAACATAGACAGTTGACTCTGTGATCTTCCACACCTTCCTGACTACTGTCACCTTTGTTAGTTATTTCTACTTAAATCTCAGGAGCCAGATTCCTAGCACCTGCCAGCAGCCCCTAAGCCGAAGGTCTGCAGTGAAGTCGAGCATCCGCTCTAATATTCTGAATGAATGCCATTGGTGCTTCTTGGGCGCATGGCAACTTAAGAGCCATTTGAGGTGTTCTTAAGATGACTTCTGTACCTCCTGGGTTTATTTGGATAATAATGACTAATGCAATTAAATAGAATGTGTTATTTAAACTGGGATGTTATTATTCTATTTATTAAGAGCTAATTAGCAGGAAAGAACATTTAGTCATTTTAATTGAAGAGGTCAATGAATGTTAATGAACGCAGACAGCCATGCAAACACCACCAGAATGAAAGCACAGAATGTTCTATAGAACCCAGACATTCCCTTGTGCCAGTGTGCTGCAAGACTCTACCCACCACTCAAGCTCTAGACGAGTAGCAATCTACTCTCCACCGCCAGCATCCAAAGAATCCTGATCACGTGGTCTTTCATTCCCGGCCTCCCTTCTCCTTCTCTTTTCTCCTTTCTGTGTTTCTTTGAAAGGGACCCAGGCTCAGGCTGACCTTGGTGCTGCACTCTCCCAAGGTCTAGGATTGCAATCCTGTGCTAGACAGTTCCGGCTCCTTTGCCTACTTCTTTTGAGACTTATCCGTATTGCATCTAGCAGCACCAGGGCCTCTTCAGCCCCAGACGTGCGCCATTAGAAATCAAGCTGGTGCTGACCTGGAAGCTTTGCCCCTACTGGCTAGCTTTCCTAGTTCTAAAGGTGCTATGCATGCTACCAGTGGAAAAAAGTAATCAACAGTCTTCCTCGGGTGTGAACCCCATATGTACTAAAATAACAATGGACCTGGAAAGACGTGCCAACTGGTGCAATAGAGGCGGGGATGTCATGGAAGTAACCAAGCACTTTCTGATTGGATTTAAGGCCTCCGTCACAAGATGAAACCCATACCTGTTACCAGAACTGGGCCAAGAACCCATGGCTGGACAGGGCACAGGTTCTAGGAGAGATCCTACCGTTGTTCTACTAAGTTGACATGGTATTAAAATGCTCCTACTGTCCTGGGTTGTGTTCACAGAGTAAGGCCTTTCCCAACCCTTGCCAGAGAAGCTTCTGTTTGCAATAGATGATTATCAGCACAGAGACCCACAACTGACTGAGGTAGAGAGAGTAAGAAACTGCAATGTCCAGCCTTAAATGGAGTATATATTCCACACTTCCTCCTCTGAAGGTTCTGGGACCACTACGGAAGAGGAGACACCAAGAGTGTAAGAGCCAGAGGGGAAGAAGACTACAAGGCCATAGATGTCTTCTGGACACAGCAGGTGGCTGCTCACAGCAGACATGACAGCAGGCACAAGGGCCGCGTAAGGCTCAAGCCAGACAAACCCCAGCACGAAGAGGGAAGTTGGGCATGAAGTTAGCCAGGAAGTTCTTGGCAGTTCTTGGCTGCTGGGAGGGAGACAGTCAACTGACCACACCCCAAGGCCACATTCAAAAATATTCCAGCAATCCAAACAGGCCTTGATGGGGGAGGGGGATTGCAGATGCAAAACTGTGTGGGAAGGGATGGAAGGGGAATCTGGGAGGATTTGGGGAGGGAAGATGAATATGATAGGAGAGTCTCAAAGAACCATAAACATAAAAACATTAACATAACACGACAAACAGCATCATAAACATAAGCATAACATAAAAACATAAAACAATGTAGCTACATATGCTACATTAAAACACTCCAAGGGGATAAAGAACTGTGTTCAACATCTTCCCAATGACACCTTTGAACTACAGGCGCATCTTACTAGGAGATACTAGGAGACCAGAGCTCCATGAAGTCAGGGAAATGATCTTTCCAGGTGTGCTTTCAGCTGGTGAATGTGACGGATCTCACGTCTCAGCTTGCCAGCTGACAGCTCTGAAAGGAATTCTCCAGGGGACACGGGGAGAAATGGCCAAGTGAAGACCTGAAATTTCACTGCTGCATAAAAAGAAGCAAATTCTCAGAGATGCTGCCAGGATCGACTTGCTGGGAACTCTGGAAGTAATCCAGAATCTTTTGGGCAACCTTGGGATTCTTTTTTCAAAGTAAACAGCTGAATCTTGGCCCGAAACCTGAACTTTATGATTCTTTGGCTTGCGCTACTCCATACCCCAACTCCACGTTAGCCTAGAAAACCATCAGTTCACACACCTGCGGCAGGCCTAGAATCCACCTGGAGGAAGGAAGCAAAATCAGGCTGCTTTCAGAGACACTCCCAAATAACTGTCACATGGCCATTCTAGCAATTATTTGGAGGCCATACTCAATGATAATCTGTCTTTACCTTACCTGGAACCCAGAAAGTATGAAAAGTCTGACCCCTGGGAGAGAACTGTCACATAAAGTTATAGGTGTTTCATGCTGTCATTGCTTAAGTAGTGGATAATATCCAGGGAAGATTAGAACAGACATCCAAAAAGCCTTTTAGTAAAAGCTGGGGAGCAATATATCCATAGCTTTTGAAAAGCCCCAGCGTGTTTCTGAGAACACAATATGACACCTGGATATGTAGAGTTGTGTTTATGCCCAGGATGGACTTGAGACATCTCTGAACTGTAGCCTCTAAGTCTAGGACTCAATGTAAGCAGGAAGTGAACACTAAAGCAGATTGTCAACTACCTGGTACTATGTCCAAGGTGTGTCCCAGCAGACACACACGGCCCCTTAGCAAAGACTAGGCACTGACTGCAAGCATTTAAAAAAATCTTTGTCTAACCATGATCCAGCCAACTACTAGACTCACTGAATGGACAATGCAGCAACATGGCCAACAAGAACACTATTTTATAGAATTAGTTACAAAATCACTAAACAAGCAACAAAAATCTACAATAAGCAGTATCAAGAATAAAATATGGAGAGGGGTAAATCTAATTGCCATAAGTGACAAGTTATCAAAATGTCTGAATCTGCAACAAAAGATTACATGACATGTAAAGATATAGTGAACAAGGCACACATTAGAGTCGGGGGGGGGACGATACATGTCAACAGTCCCCGAGGAAGGCAGATGTAGGCGTAAAGACTTCAGCTTAGCTCTTTTAAATATGCTGGAAAGATATAAAGAAAATCTTGCTTAAGAAAAAAAAAACACAGGATAATATTATACCAAGTAGAAAATACCAAAAGAGAGGTAGGGGTCATAATACAGTATCAACTATCCATTATGCAGCTGCAGAGAACAGAAATTCAAATGAAAACTTCTTCAGAGAAGTAAACAGCAAGACTGGGTAGGCAGAAGGAATTAGCAGGGACCTGAAAGATTGGCGAATTGACATTATCCAGTCTGGACAGGAGGGGAGCAAAGAACCAAGAAACTCAACCTGCTGTCTGCAACCCCTTTGGGGGTTAGATAACTCTGTTACGGGTGTCGCCTAACTAAGACCATGGGAAAACACAGAGACATTACGATTCATAGCAGTGGCAAATTACAGTTATGAAGAAGCAGTGAAAATAATTTTATGGTTAGGGGTCACCACAACATGCAGAGCTGTACTAAATAAAGGGTTGCAGCCTTAGGAAGGTTGAGAATCACTGCCTTAAGCAATGTATGAAACACTACCAAGGATGCTAAAACACACACGATGAGAGGAAAGGGGATAAGGGAAAACAAAGGTTAGAGAGAATGTTTGAAGAATTTATGGCCCCAAACTTCTCCAGTTCGATAAAAAGACACGGATCTAAATCTCCCAGCCCAGGGAATTTCAAGTAGGTCAAACTTGAAAGGACAGATACCTGGACACATCTTAGGTCAGCTGTCAAAGCTGATGTCAAAGAGAGATCACAGAGCAAGAACAAGTGACTGTCACTCAGACAAAGGATCCCCAAAAGATCAATAGTGAGTCCCTTATAAATTACAGATGACAAAGGGCAGCACGGGGCATATTTAAAGCCATAAAATAGGATAAAAGGAAAAGCTATGAGTCAAGAATTCTATATATATAGCAACGTCATCCTTTTAAAATGAAAATTAAAATTTGAGCCATGCCAAAATAAAAACTAAGATAATTTGTCATGAGACAGGTCCTACAAGAAACAAGAGAAAGAAAGAACATCACAGAAAAAAACACAACACTTCTCCTGCCTGATTTAAAAGATGATTGAACAAAGCAATAATTGCAAAGTTGGAGTGAGGGGCACACAACGCACCAAGTTTTAATTTGTATTAAGGCAGCATAAGAAAGGAAGAACAAAGATACAGAAGGCCAGCTTCTGTATAGTATTGACATTAAGTTAGTATTCATATGAAACATCTATTGCGATGTTCATCTTGTTATCAAGGACAATAACTAAGAAAATAACACAAAAATATATCCTTAAAATAAGAGAATTAAAGTAATATGCCAGGGTTGGAGAGATGGCCCAGCCATTAAAGCCTAGGCTCACAACCAAAAACGTCAAGCACTATTGGTATGGGACAATTATGTCAATCATGTTTTAAATAAACGCTGATTGGCCAGGCAGGAAGTATAGGCGGGAAAACCAGACAGGAAGTAGAGGTGGAGCAAGGAGAACAGGAGAAATTGGGAAGCAGGAAGCTTCCCTGGGATTCCTGCGCAGATCTCCAAGGAAGCAGCATGTGTCCCTGTCCCAGTTGAGAAAAGGTACCGGCCATGTGCCTGGCATGGATGGGAACAATGGGTTAATATAACTTATGGGAGTTAGTAAGAAGCCTGAGATAATGGGCCAATCAGTTAATAACCTAATGTAGACTCTCTGTGTGATTTTCTTTGGGGCTTGCCGGCTGCGGGGTAACAGGCAGGACAGTAACCCCAACAAGCCAGCCCTCATGTTACACACTATGCTAGAAAGCATAAAGGAGGACGGTAATAGAGGAAGAGACAAACGCTTTAACACATGAGGCACTTAGGAAACAAAGACAGTTTGAGTTATGATCCTTCCTTAACAGAACTTACGTTAAGTGGAAAATATCTTCAATTGTGGGCAGACCTTAGGAACATATATATTTAAAACACAGCCCAACTATGTGATGTCTACAAGTGACTTTATATTCACAGAGCTAGAGATTCTTCAGTAACTAGAAAAGGGACAAGCCAGGACTGCTAGTGTTGAGCAAAAAGGGGGGGGGGGCTGGGAAAGAAAAAATGCAAAATGACCTGCGGGCTGTGGGGTGCACGTGTCATAAAACATGAATGATGGTATGAAAAAAGCTACCCCAGAAAAATTGAAAGTTCTTAACAAATTGCACAGCTGTCTGTCAAAATGAAAAACTCAACACTAGGGTTAGCTATAGAATGTGTATAGTAGGAGCCCAGATATCTAGCTAGAAAATAAGAGAGGAAATACATCCAAAAAGAAAGAAAAAGACAAGAAACTGATGGGAAAAGTTAACGACCCTAGAAGGTCAATTTAGTAGGTGTAATGTCTTCTTGGAATTCAAGAAAGACAAACCAGAAAGGACAAAGAAGAGATGATTTGTTTGTAAACTGCAGTAAAAGTTTCTGGAAGTATCAAATAAACAAATAATCAGAACGACTGTGGTCTCTGCAGTGTGTGGTAACCAGATCTGAGGCCGATATATTATAGCGATTCAGAAACTGTAACAGAAAATGTCTCTCAATATTATAGGTATTATTTGTACAGAAATTTATTGATACAATCAATTTATTCATGATGAAAAATCCACAATAATAGGCAACTTGAGATATTTATTCTAAAATGTACTAAAGAGAAAAATGTACAGAAGTAGCCAGAAAAATGATTCAGAAAACAAAAACATGACTTGTTAGAAAGGATGGTTAGTTCAAGTGGATGGTTAGTTAAACAGGCTTAAGAGAGACTGACAGGTCCATTCCACAGCACAGATCTCAGGAAACAGGCCCACGCCCAGCGATGGGAGGGGAAATGCTATTGAGACAGTGGACTACTCTTTCTTGGCTACATGATGGGGCACAGATAGCCTTGAGTGTATAAAACTTTGCCACATAAACGAGCATAAAACTAAACAGACTTTACAGAATTAAAATAATAATAATAACTAAAATAAAACAGGGCAGGAGAGACTTCTCAGCAAATGAAGACATATGCTGCAGAGTCTGCTGATCTGAGTTTGATCTCCAGGACCCTAGGACTCCTGTACTTGTCCTCTGACCTCCTCACTTGTGGCATGACACACGAGCATGTGCACATGCATGCACACATACATACATACATACATACATATACACACACAAACAAATGAAGCAAAAGATGTGACATTAAAAAATAAAAGACAACAGCATTATAAAGTATTATTCATTTAAACCAGAAAAAGATCCATGTATTAAGAAACCCACAAACAATGAAACAGTTTTATGAAGATAAGAAACAGTAATTCACAGAGGAGCTAACCCAAATGCCAGACTCCTGTCCTAAAAGGCAAGCTAAATCAATACATCCCTAAATCTCTATGGTACCTATATCACTACAGACACGGGCTCTTTAAAAGAGATTCATGATGCCTTGTGATATATAATATAATCTATACATTGTTATATAAAAAATATTTCAATCTTGTGGATAGTTTCTTTTGGGGAGGAAGACAAAGGGTATTTTATTTTTGTATTTTATTTAATTGTTTATATAATAGTCTCTTAAGTACTAATTATTACAAATAGGGTAGAGAGGCAGGGTTCAACTCCTTGCTAGTTTACATAAGCTTTTTAAATCATGCTACCTGTGACTACACACAAGAGTGTCACCATTAGGATCACAAATGTCACAAGGTGCTTCTCTTGAGCCTTTTGATAAATCATCTAATTAGAGTTGTGTGGTCTGGGTACTAACTTGGGATTCATTTACTACAAAGAGAGCAAGTCCCTCAATCATAGGAGGCATTTCATATGACAAATGACTCCAGCTGGAAAAAAATACTATCTTTGTTGTCACTGCTGCCAGCAGCTTTCAGTGTCTGAGAAGGCTGTCAGAGAACACTACAGAAGTGGTGTGTGTACCTCTCCACACATGCACAACATTTTACATCTTTGTATCCCTCTCGTATCATGCTCATAAGGTCTTTTTCCCTAGTGCTGGTCAGGTGACTGCTGTCCCTTCCCCTCCTCTATAACAGACCCTTCCTCAGCACGTCACCAGCTTTAGGCTAGGAGTCTTGGCATTGTCATTCAGCCCACAGCCAGTGCAGAGGCGCAGACCCATGCAAGAGAAGAGTCACAGTACAGCTAATAACCCGCTCATGTGTGAGGGTCTCCAAAGGGATGCTTCTGTCAACAGAACTCTGGAGGCGTGCATCCCTGCCACAGGCACAGTCACTCATGCCTGGAATCACCCAGTGACTCCATCAGGCATCTAACACTGCTTCTTCCTAACAAGCACTAGGGACAGTCTCCTTTCACAGACAGTTCGCTGTGGCTGTCACCACAAAGAGGAAGAAAAGACCAGTGATCTCTCTGGGAATGAGTTGGAAAGCTTGCAGAGATCTTGTCAGTTTGCACCTCTAGAAAGATGGGTCATCATTAGGGAGAGGATAAACACAGGGTCTTGAGGAAGAGAAATCAAGACTTCAAGATCTGTTGTCCTCTATCTTTTGGCCAGTTGTAGATTTTTTTAAAATAGTCTCCATCTGTAACAAAAAGGAGATTCTTTGATGAGAGGGGAGAGCTATACTGACCTGTAGATGTAAGGACACAAGTATTTAGAATACAGTTGTATACTGGCTTCAGCTCCAACCCATTTATATATAATGCAATCCCCTCTACCTAATGTTCAGGAAACATTATAAAAAGGGGGAGCAGAAAGATCATAAGTGCCAGAGAACCTGGAATCATATCTCACACAGAGAATCTCTGCTGTGAAATAGTGCTTCCTATGTATGATGAAAACTTCATCCATGAAATCATGGTCACACAAACAAAGTATCACAATGAAAACACAAGCTGGCATGCCAACATAATGGGGAAAGTCGTATAAAGCCTCACCCCTGTATGAAGAACTATAGGCAATTAATGGTTGCTAAGAAAGTGAGAATCAGTCTTCTCCAGGAATGAACCCCTAGTAGGTCATCTAATCCCAAGAGGTCAGCCCTAAACACACACACACATCTACCACTGGGCTCAGCAAGCTATGTGTGTGTGTCTGTGTAAAACAATTAAAGAAGAGGTAAATAATATGAGATGGAATACAGGAGATATGGAGGAGTTGAAGGGGGAGCGAGAGGAGTGGTAAATTATTACTAAAAAAGACTTCAGGACAACCCAGCTAGAGGACTCCAGACAAAACCTCCCCTCATCTTCATCTGCTCCCCACAACTTACCCATCAGCTACAAACCTTAGTTCTAGTTTCTGAATTTGGGGAACTTGAAAGGGTCTTAAAGAAGTAGAACTGAACCTAGCACACTTGGTGTTTTACGTGGTGTCATGGCTTGGCTGAGGCTTGAGTGTGTAAACAGGGCTCATGGGTTACAGTCTGATCCTCAGCTTGATGATAGTGGGGCCTACTGGAGGACATTAGGCCGCTGAGGTTGTCTCCTCAGAAGGGATTAATCACTATCTCCTGAAGTGAGTTGTGAAAGGGTAAGACTAGCTGCCCCCCCCACTAGTGTTCTCTCCCACCACGGTGTCACGTGTCATGAGGCCCATCAGAGACTGAACCAATGAGACGGCCATAGTTTGTAATTTGTCTTCAAAATTGTAAACTAATTATGCTTTTTTCTTTATTAAAAAGATGCAGCTGCCAGGGAGTGGTGGCACCCACCTTTAGTTCCATAGAGGCAGGAGGAACTGTGTGTGTTTGAGGCCAGCCTGGTCTACAGCGTGAGCTCCAGGACAGTCAGGGCTGTTACACAGAAAAACCCTGACTCGAGAGGAAAAAAAAAAAAAAGTACACTACACAGCCTTAGGTGTAAAGCCCTAGGCAGATATTAACTGGTGTGTGTGCACACATGCAAGCATGTAGTGATATTTCATTTGTATTTTAATAAGTAAAGCTTGCCTGAAGGTCAGGACAAAGTGGCCCCACTAGTCAGCCACACAGGCAGGCAGTGGCTGCACACAGCTTTAATCCCAGCAGCCACACTAGTCAGACATAGGGGCCAGGCAGTGGTGGTGCTCGCCTTGAATCTCAGCACTGGAGAGGAATATAAGGCAGGAGGAGGCAGGAACTCGCTCTCCTTCAGTCAGCTAAGAGCTCTCTAGTGACCTGACTGCTTTGTCTTTTGATCTTCAGGCTGAACCCTGAGATCGGTCCCTGGGTTTTTATTATTTGTACACGAGCATGTCGAGTAGCTTTAAGGAAACGCAAACAGGCACAGAGATGTGTAAACAGGCCATGCTTGGGTCCCGTGAGAGGAGGCTGGGGTCTGGTGAAAGCCTAGAGAAGAGGGGGCCAATGAACAAATAGTAAAGTAGGGAAAATGAGACCCTGTGGGCGAGTACGGAAAGACAAAGATGGTTAGGAAGAGGACGTAAGAGAGATTCTTTAAAGTAAATAACCAAATGGACGAACAGGCAGAAATTAGCTAGATGCACCCCGTGTGTCGCATTTTCTGGTCATTCCTGACTGATACATAGTTATATATGTAGGTATGTAGAGTTGAGTCTTTGTATTCATGGGTTCTGCAGAGACAAAAGAACATTCTTAGGGGAGAGACAAAGAACTACCCACAAAAACTTTCCCTGTTCCACAGTGTGTGGCTGCCTCTGGGAAGTGTCTGTCCAGCACCTGCAAGCCTCCGATGTAACAGGAACTCGCCTGGGGACGAGTTCTTGCCGTGAGGTGTGCATAATTGTTAGGCCAAGGAGACCCTACCCCACCTCCCATAAATCCTAGAGACTCTACAGGCATAGGGAATAGGAGGACTCCGAATGTTAAGGTCTGCAATCTTTCTGAAACCTTCTGTGGAGAAAGTATCTGTCGAGGGCAGCATCTGCACTGGAGAGCCAATGGGAGTAAATCTGCACTGCACAGAGCCACTAAAAATCTGGAGCTTGGCACAGTGGCTAGCATTTCCCTAGCGAAGCTCTTGATCCTCCAACTGGGCCCTGGGAGGAGATCAATCAAGGCAAGGTGAATGTGAGCACCTTCCAGAGAGCAGCTGGTCCTACACTAATCACCCAGCAGGACCCGAGAACCAGCTCTTGGAACACTGCCTCCACAGGCCCAGCTGCTGCCATCCCCTCCTCCCTGTGTGAGCTCCACAAACCTCTCCAGCTTTCCCAGGATACATCTGAGCCACATCCATAAGGTATTTCTAAGGCACCTGCATCCTGGCCACCCTGCAAGGATCTCCATCCTGGAGCTAGGACAGAAGTGGGGGGAGGGGGTGGCTGGGTGACTAAAGCTGTATGTCTCTACATCCATCCTAAGAAACATCATTTTCTTTTGTTAGGCGACTGGCATCCAAGGTCTTAATCTGTCTATCCCGTGGGGTTATGTGGAGGAATGGAACAGACTGTCTCTTCATTGCTAAGGGCAGCTCAGTAGTTACGGCTGGTCCCCAGCCAGTGTGTGCCCTGCCAACCCATCCTACACAGAGCCAGCTTCTTGGTCCCCATGATGGAGTTGCCATAAGGTCATCCATCCAAGAAAGAGAAGAAGAGCTGGGAGCCGATATACATAGCATACAAAAGGAAAAAGGAAGAGCGGACCTATTTTGTTGTTGTCCTTGAAGCTGGATCTCCAGAGAGGGGACCAGAGTTCACTATGCCAGCCTCTCCCTCCACTTTTCTGCACACTTGAAATTTTCTATATTAAAACATTTAAGAAAATCTCTTCTGTGAACTGAACTACACAAGAGGAAGTTCAACTGAATTCTCCCCCGACACCATTTCGGGATATCGCAGTCACATTCATGAAGGAAGTATCTTCCACAAACACATTTCCTTTTTCCTATTTCCATTAATATTTAGTACGCATCATTATCTCCCAGCCTTATCACTTAAAACAAGATTCTAAATAATTGATTAATACAAAAGGCGGACATAACCACACCGCCTTGTTCAGTGCCCGTCAAGGCTCTGACACGGACACATCAATATATTAATGCATACACCGAGAAGACCAGGCTGCAGATCAATACACACAGAGATGCTTGGGGTACTTCTCAGAGGGAAAGAACATCATCCTTTCCCATCCCTGGTGTGGTCTACGCCTCCTCACCCTGCCCAGTAATGATTCCACTCCGGAAGAATGTTTTATCCATGCAGTCTCTAAAGTTCCCCCAAACTAACATGTCTTGAACTCTGGCAGAATATATGCTGATCCTGTCCTCCTGTGTGTGTATTTGCACATGCACACACAGATCTTAGTGGCTGGAAAAAGCATCGGCATCCAGACTTTCAAAATGTCTTTGTTCTCAGAATATCCTCAAAGGATGTCATCAAAGCCAGCAGATAAAGGATGTGGTAGGACAGCCGTAGGAATCACTCAAGGAGCATGCTGGGAAGAACAGCATGCCAATGCCCAGCAGTTCTTGAGAGCCTATCAGCACGCAAGCAGACGCTAGGTACAAAAGTCTGCCACCAGCACAAAGCAGACACTGTGCACCAGCTCCTGCCAATAGCTGAACGCTGGCTGCCGCTCCCTCTGCCACACTCACTCCTCCGCAGGCAAAGCACTGTCCAAGGCCACCCGGAGCTCCAGGTGCCACTTACCACAAGTGAGAGAGGCCTCTTCCAGGAGACGACGCCAATGAGTCCAGACAACAGCACCTGGAAGGAAGGCGAGCAGAGAGAGGTGAGACATTTGGCAACCTCTCAGACTAGCTCAACCCGTTCCCCTCATAGAAGGACATGTGAAATCCGTACAATTCAAGAGTGGTGTTTCCACGAGTTGGGTCTCTACTCCAGGTGATGACAGCCTGTGGCCACACTGACCTGGCTGGTCGAGAAACCCACGCGCGACAGGGCAGATTGCTTCACGTGCAGCATTGCACAGCATGTGAATGTTGGATTTACAGACGCTCCAGGAAGCTGCTTAGTGCTCCCCAGTCCTCTAAATTACCTGGCTGAGTCCTATAAAACCACAGAAAGGCCACCCTTGGACACCCATAGAGTGAAGGCCACTCTGCAGTGAGGTGGCTGCCCGCCATAGAACCTTCCCTCCAGTCTGTGTTCCCAGCAAAGTTTCCCGTCTTGATAATAAGCAATAGCTCCTTAGACTGCTCTGGAACTTTCTAGACACTGGCTCACAGCAGCCCACGCCTTTCCTGACAAAGCGCTTCCTTTATTCTTGCCCTGGCTCCTGTTGTCACCCCTGCTTCTCTTCTCCCATGTCATCTTTATCACACTAATGCACTGTGTGTTTGTACCTGTGAAAACCACTGCTCAAACGCATGGCATTTGTCTAGCTCCAGGCCCACGTTTTCTAAAGTCTGCACTTGGCAGGGAAGGCACTGGCTTGATTCACATATTCCTGGTCTCCTTGGGTCCAGAAATAACTAGCGACTATGGAGACTAAGCTACTTCCCATCAAACGTCTGTATTCAGCCTCCACAACTTAATAGAAACTCGGCTTCTCAAGGTCACAGAGAGGTCACCAAATGCTACAAGGTGCTGTTCCTCGATGCCCATCAAAGGACTATCCTCTGAAGAGATCCCGCCCCCCCAGGCTCCGCAGCTCTCCATCACTCAGCTTCCTCTTAGAGTCCTAATCCCTGATTCCATGTTCCCAAGATTTTTGTCTGCTCTTCCTTGTCATATGGGAGAGTAGCTACTATGCACCCTAAGAAACCCCACAGCCCAGAGCTGTCTGCTAGGCATCTCAGCATCTGTGAATTCTGTTCCTGGTACCTGTTGGTCTCCCACTCAGCACATTCCAAATGCATCTGAAGCTATCACCTTCCAAGCCTGGTGTTCCTCTTACAACCTCAACTTTCCAAAACCATGATACTCCTGCCTGACTACTCATGCCTAAATCTCATCCCTCGCCAGCCCACCCCAATATCTAAAAAGACCCAGGGAAGGAGGCTCTGGCTTGCTGATCAAGACAATTAATTATTCAGGAGGTCTTATCATAAATAAGCTCTTGGGGGATGAGATCCTGGAAAGATGGACCTCACACACCTGCCGCTGTGGAATTAGGTCAGGCAGCCAACGACCCAGCTGGAAGTCTTGGATGCTTTACCCCTGGAACTCCACAAGGGCCAGCCAGACCTGTGAGGACCATGCTACTGACACAGCTACAAAGTCTGCTTGGTCACTGTCTTACTTACTGTTCTGTTGCTGTGAGTAGACAGGACCTAAGCAACTCTTAACAAAAGAAATCGTTTAATTGGGGGCTTGCTTACAGATTTAGAGGGTTAGTCCATGATCATCAATCATGGTGGGAACCAGACAGGCATGGTGCTGAAGCAATTTAGCTGAGAGTTTTCCATCCTGATTCACAGGCAGTGGGGGGGGGGAGAAAGAGGGAGCAAGAGAGAGAGACTGGGCCTGGTGTGGGCTTTTTTATCATGAGAACCCACTCTCAATGGCACAGCTCCTACTCCTTCCCAAATGGTCTACCAAGTGATGGCTGAGCATTCAAACTTATGAGCCCCTAGAAGTCATTTTCATTCAAACCACTACAGTCACAGACCGCAGCCGGCAGAACCAGACCTTACACCCAACAGGCTTTAGTCTATGCGCATGAGTCCTTCAGTCAATACTGACAATTAAGCACAACCTCCATGTGCTGTCCAGCATCCTTTCCCCGATATTCTTTCTCTAAAGCTGGAGAGACCCTTGGCTTCCAGCTCTCTGGTCTTTGGGCATCTCAATTTAATTCTTCAACAGGTCTCTAGAACATGACTTCTAGCTCCAGTACCCAAACATCCCCCACCAGCCTCTGTAAGACCAGATCTATCATTTCCAGATAGACACCATGGTCTCAAGTCATTTCAACGTTAGATCCCAGGGCCATCTCTCTAGTGAACATTTCATTACAACTTCTATCACCATCTCCTGCTTGACATTTCAAACTCCAATTCCATTCCTTCACCTCCAAATTCTCCTCTTCGGGTTGAGCTGAAATTCGCAGCAAGACATCTTCTGAGCTCACTATATAGTTCAAGGGTCAAGGCACGGCTGGACTGAGTCATCTGTACATTCAGCCATTAGAACGTCCTCTGCTTTCCTCTATGCCCAGACATTAGCCTTCCTCACTCGTCCCTGCCTATTATGATGAACTGCCCTTAGAAGAAGGGGGCTCTCCCTCTGCCTCCCTCCACCTCTCTCTTCACATGAACCAAATAAAGCTCCTGTGGCCATCAACAGGGGAATGTCTGCAAGCCAGGAAGATAACCCTCATGAAGGTTGGCACCTCGGTCTTGGTCTTTGTAACCTCTAGAACTGTGAGGGGGAAAAAAATCCATTATCTAAGCCATGGGGTTCTGCTATAGTATAGTAGCAATAGTTGATTAATATGTAGTATACGTATCAGCATAACAAAACATCTGAGATAATTAACTTACACAGGGCAGAGATAGAGAGTCGGAAAATAGCTCAGTGGGTTAAAGGTTTGCTGGGCAACGAAGAGAACCTGAGTTCAATCCCCAGTAGCCATGTAAAAGCTGAGCTTGGTGGTACATCCTTTGTAACCCCGGTACTGAGAGGCAGGAGGCAAAAGCAATGGATCCCTGGCCAGCCAGCCTAGCTAGTTGATGGGCTCTAGGTGCCATGAGACCTGGTCTCCAAAGGTGGAGGGTGAGAGGCAGATACTTGATGCTGACCTTTGGCCTCCTCACATGTCTGTGCACACACAGAGACATGTACATACTCATGCAAATACCACACACACACACACACACATGGTTTACATAGGCTCACAGTCCAGAGGTCTTGGTGCACCACTGGCTAGCTCTGCTGCCCAGGCCTGCGGTGAGGACAGCACAGCATGGTTAAGGTGGGTAAAGAAAAAAGGCCTCAGGGCCAGAAAGCAAAGGAGGGAAGGGAAGGAGGCCCCACAAAACCCTTCAAGAGCTGGCGCCCAACCACCTAAGGGCTTCTCACATGACCTCTCATGGCTACCCCTTCCCAGCAGCAAGAGACTTAAACTTCGACGCATCACAGGAGTGGGCTGCTGGACTCTACAACATCTACCTGCTCTCTCTCTCCATGTTTTCACAGAAGCAGCAGACTTCCTGTCTCCCGGATATACTGGGGTCAGTTCCCAGGACAGCATGGCCATGCCAGAACAGTTCAGAGAAGGATTCTAAAGCTTAGGTGAGGGGTCTCTTTTGGGACACGTGCCCAAATCCATTTGTGACCCAAGGTAGAAAGACATGTCCCTCAGAGCACAACAGAAAAGAATTTTGGATCCTCTGTTCCTTGACTATTGGTCTTGGTTTGAGCTAGTTTTGTCCAACTCCAGCATCCAGTGAGGAGCTGCAGCACATTCTGGGGGCTCAACAGGTCTCTGGTTTATTTTGTATCATGCCTATAAGAAAAAGGGTTGTGAACCAAGCTAACTGTGAAATTACCACGCCATGAAACTGCTGACCCATTTCATTGGCACATTTTGTTATTCAAAGTCCACAATTTGCCAAGAATATGGGGAAAACTGCAGAAGGTCAGAGAGGGGTAACATATAATTAAACAGCTGTGGAAAGAAGAGGCAAAAACGGGCGAGGCAGGATGCTACTCAGAGAGGCGAGGCTTCCCCTTTCAAGCATGTCGAGTTACAAGGATACCAACTCGCTCTTTCCGCTTCCCTGCTCGACCTAGAAGTCGCCAGAGATAAAATTAGAGTTGAGACAGAAGTTCCTGCTACAGCCGAGGTTGAAGGGAGTAACAGATTGTCAGGCAGTAACGGCCCTATTAGAGCCCAAAGTGGTTTCCACTGGCGGCACTACTGCCGGCCAGAGAAGCTTGGAATCCACAGGCTCTGGAGATCTTGTCTTCCTAATGCTAGAATGTTCCTTTGATGCCGACGATCAAGAATTTTGTTCAGATCATCAGATCCGATTCAGAGGCAAATGATGAGGCAACATTTCAAGCAGTGGAACTCGTCCTTGTAGAAGGAAGATGAGAGCCAGTTCAATTAGTTCCTCAAACACATGGCAGGTGTGCCCAACAGCTAGCGCAAAGTCAGCTTAGCGCCAAGAAGCCCCATTTGCTCCCTGCCTGAAGACGGAAGCTGTTGCAGAAACAGAGCAAGTGAGCTGACTGGGATGAGGGATGCCTGGTGAGCGGTAACCCAAGGCGCTTCAGACTGCAGCTCTGTCTCAAGCCATTCCTGGTCAGCATCACAGAGGGACAGACCTCCCCATCGGCTTGACCTTCTTTTATGCGCCTTTCTCTGACTGGCTCTCAGCCCGGCACCAAGGCTGTTCAGCTGTGTAGTCTTTCATTCATTCTTTCTTCTTCTTTTTTTTTTTTTGGATTTATTGTTAAAAGAGAAATTTACATTTACTCCCCTTGTCCCAGGCCCTCCTGCTCCCCCACCACCCTTCCTCCCTCCCCCTGCTTCCCTAAGATGGGGCAGGATACCCTGCCCTGTGGGACGCCCAAGGCCCTCCCACCTCCATCCCGGACTAAGAAGGTGTGCATTCATATAGACTAGGTTCCCAAAAAGCCAATACATGCAGAAGAGATAGGTCCCCGTGCCATTATCATTGGTTTCTCAGTCAGCCCCCA
>JAQHUG010000214.1:2359348-2379841 GCA_028555095.1 Dicrostonyx torquatus | reverse complement strand
ACACACACACGCCTGTACATACATACCAGCACACACACACACCTACATACACACACCTGCATGCACACTCATAACTTCACACATACACAGACCTGCATGCATGCCTACATACACACAAACACACCTCCATGCACACATACACCTGGACACACACATTACACATATACCTGCACACATACATACACCGGTATGCACACTCCCACCTTTAAACATACACACACCTGCGCATACCTGCATACATACAAACACACCACCATGTACAAACACATTATACACACCTGCACACACATGATTGCATGTGCATACATACCTTCAAAAAAGTAACAAAGTCTGACAGAAATGACGAGAAAAAAAATGTCTCAAAAGAAATCAATCTCCAGCCTAAAATTCTACATCAAGAAAATGTTCTGTTGAAAAAAATAAAAAGCAAAATAAAGACAATTTTAGGCAATCAAAGCAGAATTTTTTAAATCAGAAAACCTGCACTAAAGTACAGCAGAATGACCCAGAGGAAAACCAGATAAACGGGAAGGAATAAAGATGGATGGAAGGAGTGAAAGTACACTAACAGCTAAAACTCCGGAAGCTGTGAAACAGCCATTCTAACTCAGCAAGAGTGGCAGACAATCATCAGCCTGTGTATACCCCAAGCAGACAGGACTCGGGTCCACATCAGTCTGTGTACACCCCAAGCAGACAGGACTCGGGTCCACATCAGTCTGTGTACACCCCAAGCAGACAGGACTCGGGTCTACGTCAGCCTGTGTACACCCCAAGCAGACAGGACTCGGGTCCACATCAGCCTGTGTACACCCCAAGCAGACAGGACTCGGGTCTACGTCAGCCTGTGTACACCCCAAGCAGACAGGAATCAGGTCTATTCCAGGTCTGTTTACACCCCCAAGCAGAGGACTCATATGAAGGTCGAACAGGCCCTTTGGGAATTCAGGCTAACTATATAGAGGAATTTGCAGGCTGACTAAAGACAGAGATACAACCAAAACAATCAGCGATGACTGAGCTTTCTTGAGCGCTCAGTGGGCAGGTTGATTGGGATGGAAAGTCCCTCACCGTGGGATGTGCAGAATCTAAAGGTCAAGGGTCCACCACCCAGAGGGGGAGGAGGAAATACACAGGGCGAGGGGAAGTTAAAGATGAGACTTCCGTATCCAGTGGTCACTCACCAGCACTATGGCCACTACTGGGTCAGAGCCCTGCAGGGCAATGCTGGTGTCCAGTCTTATAGCCACAGGTACTAGTTTATCAGCGGTCAACAGACGCTGGGGGAGGCTTCCTGGGGGAAGGCAAAGCAAGAAGGATTTCAGAGGCTAAAATCTACTTAGGTTATATTTTTTTTCCTTAGGTTATATTTTTAAAGAATTATATGTATAAAGTTTTGAAATGGGTACCAGGAGGCTTTCAAGTCAACAGGTCCCAGCTTGCTCTGAGGAAATAATTAACCCAGGACCCTGAATTCAGAGGCCACCTGGAACGGCTTGGGTATGATCTGAGTGAATGCCCAAAGGAGTCTTGTCTTCAGTACAATGATGTTGATGGGTGGAACCTTGTGGAAGGTGTGTAGGTCACACAGACGGAATTGTGGGACCCCCGTTTTCCTGGCTTCCAGTCTTGCAAGGTGATCTTTCCTTCTCAGTCCTCATGCCTCCCGGTGCTAACCACCATGAGGCGCTGCAGCCAACAGGCCCTGGCCACAGCTTGCACGGCGTTGCGTTTGTTTTCAGCCTCTACATCCAAGAGCAGCATAGACTTCTTGTCTTTAACAGTGTCAGGGACTTTATCACAGGAATGAAAAATTGACTGATACCACCTTTGGTCCACTTTCTGTAATAATCAGGAAGGGGGGGCTAGGATAAGGAAAGTTGAAGGGGTAGGATAACAGCCTCTCCTTCCTTCACCCTAAGGATTCTACTCAGCTATCCCCTAAAAATTTCAAAACACAAGGTCCGCAGTGGGGGGACTGATTGGCACCCATCAGTACTGCAACAATATGAGTCAAAATGAGGCAGAACCCACCATGCCTTCCACCACTGCCACACATTTGCACATGTATGTTCAAGCATGTGTGTGCAGATGTATATGTACATGTATGCATATGGAGGCCAGAGGTCAACCTCACATGCCACCTATCTTTTTTGTTTCTCTTGGACAAGTCTTATTTCTTGCATGAATACTGCCAAGTTCAGTGGCTGGCCAGTGAGGGCCAGGAATCCCCCTCTCTCCACCTTCCCTGAGCTGGAACTAGCATGAATCATCTTTTTTGTTGGAGGAGGCTGCTTTTTGGTTCCTGATCGCATGACTAGCTTAGACCCAAAATATTCACACAGAAACTGTATTAATTAAATCACTGCTTGGCCCATTAGCTCTAGCTTCTTATTGGCTAACTCTTAATTTAACCAATTTCTATTAATCTGTGAATCACCATGAGGCTGTGACCTACTGTGGAGTTACGTAGTGTTTCTCTGACTCCGCCCTCTTTCTCCCAGCATATAGCCTAGCTTTCCCTGCCTAGTTCTGTTCTTCCCTGCCATAGGCTCAAAGCAGTTCTTTATTCATTAACCAATAAAAGCAACACATAGAAGGACCTCCCTCACCACTTTTTAGATAAAATTGATTCGGGATGTTCTCCATCAAACCAAGGGAGCAAATGCAGAATAAGAAACAACTGAGTTTCAAAAGAAGAAAAGAAAAGAGGTCAAAGGAATGCCAGCAATGATCTCAAGGAAGAATCTAGGAGGGAAACTGTGTGGCCAGCCTAGAGAGTCACAAACCCAAAAAAAGTAAATGAAGCCTCAGGAAGAAAACAGAAATAGAAAGATAACCTGCTAAAGTGGACTTGAGACAAAATTCTAGAAAGAGACTATTGTAAACAGAGGTCTCAATTAAACTAATGAAAAATTAAACTAATGGCAACTGCCAACTTCAAGATAACAAAAAGTTAGGCAGCAATCCTACAACCCAACACACAAAGCTCTATATGAAAAATGTGTGCATAGACATGGTAATGTAAAGTCAAACCCTGACAGCTAAACACACATCTAGTCATGTGCGTGAGGAGGAAGAACCTCAAGGAATAGTAGAGTTGCAAATTAACTGTTCTCTCCCTAATAATCAGCCCCAAATCAGCCGTATTTGGTGACACACATCTATAAGTCCAGCTACTTTGAGACTAAAGAAAGATAACAAGGTTGAAATCTGGCCTGGACAGCACAGTAAAACCCTGCTGAAAGAGAGGGTATGTCCAAGATGATGCTTAAAATTAACTAACCCAACATCAAGAAACTACATTCTAACAGGAATGTGATATCATAGTGCCTGAATGTGGAAAGGCAGAGAGTCAAAACAGTTATTTCCAGGCAAATTAGGATAGAGAGTCACTAGGTTATCTTCTTTAATATCTGATTTTGAAAACTATTTTATTCTGTTAGATGACAAAACACAAATTTAAAAAGAATTAGACACGAATGCATTTTCTTTTCTAGTAATATAAAACTTAAAATGCCTAAACCACATTAAGTAACAATGGCATTTATAACAGCTGTGGGAAAACTGTTGGCCCCTTTACATGTTTTTATTTTTTTATTTTTATGTTTTTGATTTTTTGAGACAGGGTTTCTCTGTGGCTTTGGAGCCTGCGCTGGAACTAGCTCTTGTAGACCAGGCTGGTCTTGAACTCACAGAGATCCGCCTGCCTCTGACTCCCAAGTGCTGGGATTAAAGGCATGCACCACCACCGCCCGGCTACATGTTTTTAAATACAAAGAAAATTCATTATCTTCAATTATGCCAGAATCCCTAAATCTTTCCATTTTTCTCTTTCCCATAGGAAAGAAAAAGCTGATATTTCTACACCCCAAACACCAAAAGGATTAAGATCAGCTGGTTTGTCCAATTATCATTTCATGAGTAAAGTACTCTCAGAGCTGGAACGAAGCCAGCATCCAGCCAGCTGCTGAAGACAGCGCAGGCAGAGTCCTGGAAAAATCACTCCAAGTGAGGACACACCAGCTGAATGGCTGAGTGAGAAGCCTCTCCCTTGCGAGAAGGACACAATACACCTATTAACTGCTGCTTCCGGGACTGAAATGATACCACTTGGTCCAAGAGGGGCTTCTGAGGATGAACTAACAGTCTTTAAATTATAGTAGAGAACTGAGAGAAAAAAAAAAAAACAGAAACAACAGGGTAGCAGCGAGCTCTGGGAATTTCAAGAAGGAGCATCAAGCATCAACAAGCTCATACGTTGTTCTGGTTAGTCAACTGGCAACTTGACACAAGCTAGAGGCACCGGAGAAGAGTCTTAATGCGGAACTATCTAGACCAGGGCGGCCTCTAGGCACGCCTGCAGGACTGACTGTTAACTGAGGTTGGAAAGCTCCGGCCAGTGTGGGCAGCGCCACCCCTCAGGCAGGAGTCTGGAACAGCCTGAGAGAGGAGAAAGATCGCTTTGATGTATTGAATGCTCTTGACAGTGGATGTAATGTTACTACTAAGTTGCTTGAATTCTTGCCTTGACTTCCCCAAAATGATGGACTATATTTTAGAATTGCAAACCAAATAAATCCTTTCCTTGCCTATGTAGTGGTTTGCCGATATATTTTCCACAGCGACAGAAATGAAATCTGTTAAATCAGGGAAGACTTTGGAAGATGCCAGGTATCTGGAAGGGAAAAGAAAACCCATAAGGTTGGAAGTCACTGGCTCTTGCCTGGGCAAAGTAAATCCTATACCCATTACCATCTCCCCTACAAAACCATGAGTGTGTGTGTGTGTGTGTGTGTGTGTGTGTGTGACAGAGGCCTGGGCAAAGTAAATCCTATACCCATTACCATCTCCCCTACAAAACCATGAGTGTGTGTGTGTGTGTGTGTGTGTGTGTGAGAGAGAGAGAGAGAGAGAGAGAGAGAGAGAGAGAGAGAGAGAGAGAGAGAGAGATCAAAGGACCTACACAAATGTAATTTCCCCAGGAATCTCATGCTGGGAGAAGGCACAAGCTAGAGAGGAACTTGTCTACTGAGAGAGACTTCACACAGTTCCAACACTTGTCAGGAACCGGACAGGGTAAGACTGGAGCCCAGACAGCAATGGGTCAGTGCTGGGTGGGACCTGCTTAGATGCACACACCCTTAGCCCTCTATTTAAGAGTCAGTGTCATTTCAGGATCTGGAACACAGATGTGGGAGGTCATCGGCTCTCTTTGTCCCACTGCCCAGTGTGGCCACATTAGCTTTCCACTTTTTGTTTGGCTATTTTAATTGGTTTGTTGAAGATGGGTGGCCAGATTTGACTTGGGACACAGGTTGTGTCCTCCAAGTTCCACAATAAAATGTGTGTATGGGTATATTTATGTGTTGTGTATGCACACGTGCATGTAGGTGCCTGTGTACATGTATGTGGGGAGTATATGTATACGATGTCTATGTGTGAGAGCATGCAGGTGTCTTGCACATGTATGTGATGAATACGTGGGGAGTATACTATTGTGATGTGTATGTGCATGTATGTGGCTATACACATGTATGTGGTGCATGTAGAAGCCAGAAGTCAATATTCCTCAATCTTCTTAACCTTATCTTTTGAGAGAGAGTTTTTGACTGACCCAGGCCCTCACCACTTGTCTAGACTGCCTGGCCAGGGAATCTCAGTGGATCTGCCTGTCTCAGTCTCCTCCATAATAGGATTACAGGCATGCATAAGCATGGGCAGCTTTTTTATTGGGGTGTTGGGGATCTGAACCCAGATTCTAATGTTTGTGTTGTGGACACTTTACCTAATAAGCCATCTCCCCAGCAACTAGGTTTGTGTTCCCTTGATACTCTTAGAAAAGGATATTGTCATTGTAAATCAAGACAGACAGTGACATAAAGTGAAAGCTGCTGTTTGGAGAGTGTAAGATATGGATAAATACTAAATCAGCCCTGATTCTGGAGGATCAGGGGCACAGGCCTATGAATCTGAAGAAAGAACGGGGTGAGGGATGCTGGGCTAGGCATGACAGCCAAGGGAGCCAGGGGTGTACAGTTGATTGCACATGATGTCTGATAGGACTAAGGGGAGCAAGTTGGAAGTGAATCCAGAGAAGAAAACATGCCAGTGGTTCTCAATCTGTGGGCTGTGACCCCTTTAAAGGTCACACATATCAGATATCCACATTATGATTCATAACAGTAGCAAAACTGCAGTTATGGTAGTAACGAAAACAATTTTGTGATTGGGGGGGTCACCACAACATGAAGAACAGTATGAAGGGTCGCAGCATTAGAAAGGTTGAGAACCACTGATTCTAAGTTGCTGTGTCTGATGTTCTCTCCATAGTATAGCTTCTCAGGGAACACATATACAGTATGTCCCGGAGCCCACGAGATCTGAAAATAGGATGTAGTATCTGCCCACCAGGAAAATCCAGTGTTGGAGCAACTCACAAGTCCCAACACACGCGGCAGGAAGGAAAGGGTTGAGTCTGGCAAACACAGGCCTTCTCCACTCCCCGGTGGGACCTAAGAATCTCTGGGTTAATTCAGAATGCATCTGAATTAACATCTCTCCTAGGCACGTCCTCCTGCACATGCTTCAGAGAATACTGGGGAGGAAAATTATAGTGGAACTCAGTGAGAGAGAGCAGCACGTTTCCCTTCAAGCTGAAAACCCTTTTCTGACTATGTAAGTAATGCATGCTCATGTCGCCAAAATGAGATCATATGGAAAGTAACAGGGAAGAAATAAAACTCACTCATAGGGCTGACACAGAAAAATCAATGGGAATATTTAAGTGTATTTGTAGCCTGAGTTTACTCTATACAGAGAGTTCATTTGATTTGATTTGATGAAGATAAAGCTGACAGTTGTCCATTTAAAAATATATTACTGTCTGTTTTTTTAAATATTTATTTATTTACTTATTATGTACACAACATTTTGTCTGCATGTATGCCTGCCAGCCAGAAGAGGGCACCAGACCTCATTACAGATGGTTGTGAGCCACCATGTGGTTGCTGGGAATTGAACTCAGGACCTTTGGAAGAGCATGCAATGCTCTTAACCTCTGAGCCATCTCTCCAGCCCTTACTGTCTGTTTTGAGATTTTTTTTCCTTGTGGAGCTTGGGGTACTGGGAATTAGACCCAGAACTTTGCATATGCTTGTCAAATGCTCTGTCGCTAGGTTACATCCATGGATCTTCTTGAGGTCTAAGTTTCCCAGGCTAGACTTGAACTCTCTGTGTAGCACAGATAAGTCCTGAACATGCAATCCACCAGCCTCAGTCTCATGAGTAGCTAGAATCACAGACATGTGTCACTTTGGTCAACTCAAGATTTTTTTTGTCACAGAAAGAAATGCAGCTGCCATGGCTCTAGACATCCTCTTACCCTTTTTAGATACATTTCCGTTCCTCAGCGTGGGATGAACAAGACAAGTAAAGGTGCCGTAGCCACTACTCACCCACTGAGAAGACAATGACAGGGAGAGACCGAGGAAACCACTGCTAACTACCGGCATATCCCAGAGGGTCTCCTTTTGTTGCTGGGATAGATATGCTGATCAAAGGATTTATTTGGCTTATGCTTCCGTGTATGTCACAGTTCATCACTGAAGAAAACCAGGGCAGGAACTTAATGCAGGAACCGTGGAGGAAGGCTGCGTGCTGGCTTGTTCTTGGGCTCTTTTACAGTCCAAGACCACCTGCCCAGGGATGGTGCCATCCACTCTGGGCTGTGCCCTCCTGCATCAATTAATGGTTAAAACAATCTCCTGAAGACAATGCCCACAGACCAAGCTGGTACAAAAACTCAGCCAATTGATGGTCTCTTTTCCAGGTGGTTCTAGGCTCTGTCAAGCTGACAGTTCATCTTAACTAGGCCACCCAGTCTCCTCAGGGCTTTGGCTATAGGACCCCCGGCCCAAAGTCAAGTCTCCAGGTATTCAAGTGCCTTGTATGAAATGGAACAGAGCATCCATGCACTCACGTCCGTCAGCAGACCTCAGGTCATCTCTAAGTTACTGGCAATGTTCTATACCAAGGAAATACTACACAAACTATTAAACTGAATTAGTCAGAGAATAAGATGAAATGTTTGCATGTGGTTTTTGAATACTCTCAAGCTGAGCAGGTTGGATCTGTGGGTGTGGGTTCTGTTTGTTTTCATCTTACCCACGAGGCAGAGAGAAAACAACAGGCAGTATCCACAATGCACCAAGCCCATAGTCTGGACACATTTCCTTTTGTCGACCACTCGGGATTTTATCCAAGGTGTCCTGTGCATAAATTCACACCCAATTCCCCCATTTCCTCTCTCATTGGTAGATACAGGAACAGGCTGTTTATCAAACCTGCCTCTAAGAATTTGGTTCTTGCCAAACTAACCGCATTTTGCTAATTCTCCTAACTCGACATGTCCGATTTCTATCATTAAAATCCCAGAGACAGCCTACCTGCAAGCATCTTTAATGACTGACATTCTTCTAATTCCAAATCCCCTTTGTTTTGTGTGGCGGCGAATACCGTTGATTTGGCAGGATCTAGACTTGTGCACGATTCTGGGCACACCTGTGAGGAATTGCCTACATCAGCTTAACCTCTGGGCCTTTCTGGGCTATGAGGGATTTTCCTGATCACAATGACTGACGTGGGAATCCCCACCCTGACTGTGGTGGGAGGGAGCAGCTGTAAGGAGGCCCAAGGGAAAGGCTTTTATGTTTCTGCTGGCTTGCCTTCAGGGCTGGCAGGTTCATCTACCATGTGTCTGCCTCCTCTGCCGACATCAGAATCCAGCTTCTCAGGCCTTCCAGTGTGGCCTCCAGGAGTCCTCCTGCCTTCAGTGCTACCGTGTGACTGCTGGGGCACCAGGCTATGGGGTTCTCAACCTCTCTGGTGTGCAGACAGCCACTGCTGGCCTACCCAGACCCTTTGGGTAAGCAACTATAATAAATTCCCTCTTGTTATACAGTCATGCTATCCATTACTATCCTCCAGAGATCCCCGATTAATACACTCTATTTAGACTACCTTTATATGCAGGCTAATTATCTCACACTGATAGCCTTGGTTTCTTTATCTTGACCCATGTCACTGCCTTGGTAAGTTTCTGTAAATATAATTTTGGTGAATAATAACAATCCAATTTTCTATATTTTGTATGAATCCAAAACACTGTCCTTTACAGAGGACATTAAGCAACTCATTTTTATGGTGATAACTTACATGTCTGATTTTTTCCCCTACCATATTATTTTTATATTTTATTACCTTTGTTTCTCCATTTTTTTCTGACGTTTTCTATTATTATCAATATTTTTGTTGCTTTCATTCTCCAGTGGCTAAATTTTTGAACATCGGCTTGAAATTAGATGTCAATTACACATGCATCAATGGCAAATACTACGGCTCACCCAGGCTTCTAGTCTCTGTTCTGCCTCCTGGATTTTACCAAGGAAACCACATCAGCATCTAGAACTAAAACTTCCCTTTACGTTCTACCGCTTGTACTGCTTACTTCTGCATTATTTATACCAATGCCTCCCATTTCCTGATTTCTCTTTATTGACAAATTTTTCTATTTGGCTTATGCACTTCAAGTAATTTCTTCTTTCTGAAGCATTATGCAGAGGCTGAATTCATTGTCCTGTTGAGGGTGGCTTTCATTTGCACACTGACTTTCATTTGCACACGGACTTTCATTTGCACACTGACTTTCATTTGCACACTGACTTTCATTTGCACACTGGCTTTCATTTGCACACTGACACGGAGAAGTTTCGATGCCTAGAGGATCCTTGCCTAACAGCTGAGTTGCTCTAAATCATAGAGATGTTGAAACATTTTCTTCTAGTTCTTGGTCTTGAACATTCAAATCTAGACCAGGGCCAGCTGGCAAGCTGGTTCACCTGAGGACCCACATGGTCCACATGGAAGGAAAAATCTCCTGACCCCCAATGAGTCGTAGGCAAGCACACATGAAATAAATAAATAAGCAATTTTTAAGATCTTGTATCAAGCAAATTTGCTTCGCTTCCCATGTAGCCTTCCTTTTCTGTTGCTCATCTTGGGTTATTTTTATTTATTAAAACTCAGAGGCTTCTCTAGAATACCAAAACCAAAGCTGAAGCACCTAGCCATGCCTCTGTGAGCCCCGGGTTCTTTCACACTTCCCCAGCCTTGCTTCATTGCTCTCAGTGTGAGACGTGACCCTTCCGGAGACTGGTCTTCCCACACACCCAGCACCTTGGGTACTTTGGCTTCCCTCCTCACAGAAACACATTCTTGCCTCTGTCACGTTTCACACGCTTGACATGTGGCTTCCTCTCAAATCTCTCCTGAGTTCATGAACCACAGTCTTTTTAAAGTCTTATTCCAGTTCTCTATTTACCCATGCAACACGTACGACAGCGGCCGTTGGAAGATGGACTGTAACTGCCAGAAGGGGGGTGGTCTTCACATGTGCACAGGTACACGTAGATGAGTTTGTCCATGCAGACACATGTGGAGGTCAAAGGTTGATGTCAGGACGTATTCTTTGATCACCTTTTCACCTTATCTCTCAAGTCAGAGTTTCTCACTAAACCTAGAACTTGCCATTTTGACCAGCCTGGCTGGCCAGCAATCTCCTTGTCTTTATCCCAGTGGTGGGGCTGCAGATACACACATGCCAGTTTTCCTGTGAGTTCTGAGGAACCTAAATTCTAGTTCTTCTGCTTCCATAGCAAGAACTTGACCCACGACACAGCTTTCCAGCTCCTGACTGCTAAGGTTGGATCACGGTTTGTCCACCTGAAAACACGCAATGAAAGTTCTGTCTTCTGAAACCCAGTTTTTTGAGTCTTACCATGGACTGGACCTCACAGTCCACCTCTCTCATCGTCACAAGCACGAGGATTACAGGCTTGCACCACATCTGCCTTTATGTTGAGTGTGATTGTCATTGTGTGCTGTGTAGGCAGGTTGGGCCTATTGGGATGTAGTGAGGGGTGAGGGATGGACATGCGTGGCGAAGACCTTCCTTGAAGAAGTGAGTTCTCCCTCTCACAGGACTAGCTCAGTCTCCTCAAGAACAGACTGCTAAAAGATTAGGCCATCCCTCCATGGTTTCTTTCTCACATCCTTTCTGCTTCTTTCCATGAGGCAGAGCACACAAGGCCCTATGTCAGGCGTTGCCTTATAATGTACATCCCAGGCTCCAGAGCTATCAGATACAATGTATCAAGTTTTAGATATTGTTACAACAACAGAAACAGACTTGAGCAATGACAGGTCCTTAACATTGACAAGCCTACCAACACTGACTCTCAACTCATCAGCGAGATGCTAGAAACCACACACACAAAGAGAAAACAATTGTTTGATGAAGATTAAACATGAGGCCTTTGCCTGAGGTCCACCGAAAACAAGTGATGAGAAGGGACCAAAGGGGCCTTAGACACTGGGCGTCTAGGAGAATTGGTACCGGGGAATGTGTTGTTTACCTGATCTTCTTTGGTTTTTGGAGAAATGGTACCGCAGAATGTGGTGTTGTTTAACTGATCTCCTTTGGTTTTTTGAGCTTACATCATTTATGTTTAAAGCAAATTACAAATTTCTGCTATATAATTATACAAACTACATATTTTATAAACATTGAGTATATATTATCAATTATGTGTCCTTAATTTTCCCATTCTCAAAGAGTTCCAGACTTAACCATTATCCTGCAGCTACAGCAGAGCAAATTATTTCCCTACTGCACTGTCTATAAGAAACACAGTAGGGATGGAGTTAAGAAAGGAAGATTGCTTGAGCCCCAAATCCCAGACAGTCTAACTTGGTGTATCTGAAATGTGGTCAGTGTGTTATTAGTGTTGAATACCGTTGCTGTTGGAATTAACTGTCACACACTCAAGAGCTTTAAACAACACACATTTAACATGGTGCACTTCTGGAGGGCAGTGGTCCCACGTGGGCTGGCAGGGCTGCTCCCCTTCTGGAGGGCAGCGGTCCCACGTGGGCTGGAAGGGCTGCTCCCCTTCTGGAGGCTCCTAGGAGAGTGTGTTTCCTTGCCTTTCCTAGCCTCGCTGCCACTCTCCTTCCCCTGACTGTGACTCTCCAGTCTCCCTCTTCTGTTTGAACCTGATGACACACTGGACCACCTCAGTAACCCAGACAATATCTCCACCAAGAGAACTTTACTTAGCCATACTTGCTCTGTCCCTTTGTCATGTAAGGCAACACATTCACGGGATCCCTGGGTGACAGCAAAGACTTCTGCCCTCACATGTACAAACACTCCATCCTACCTTCCCTCTCTTTTTCCTCCCTTCTCACCTGTGCTAGGATGGAACTGAGGGGCTAGTGCATGCTACAAACACCCCCTGTCTCGGCTCTTCGTCTCCAGGCCCCAAACCTGTACCGTTAATAAGACCAAACAGATTACAAAGCAAAAAGTGATGAACCTGACGTCACCACTTGGTCACTGGAACCTGCTCTTTCAAAACTCTTCACCTTAAAAGTAAAGAAACTAACAACCGTGAAGCTACTTGATCATAACACAAAGAGCACACACTACACACACACACTACACACACACACACACACACACACACACACACACATACACACATGCGCACCCTGAAATTAGGCAGTAATAATAGTATGTTCCTAGGACTACCTATTACAAGAACTGAATTGGAAGTATGAAATCAATTTTTTTAAAAAAAGGCATGTTTATGAATCAGTCGAACAAAATAACAGTAAACCAATCCTAGACTCAGTAGTGGTCCACTTTCCTCTTAAATAGAAAGAGCCCTTGGTTAGCCTGACAAATCCCTGCTTAGTTCTTGCAGTTATCTTTCTGGAAAACTAGACTTTGTACAGCCAAAATAGATTTCATTTTTTAACATTTACTTTTTCATTTCGTCTAAAACCTATTTTATTAAAACAAAAAGTAAGGTTTCTGAATTGTTTACATACATTTTTAGGGGAAAGAAAGAATGTCTTTGTGGTACATGCCCATATTCCAAATGTGTCACTATTTCTATTTAAATGTCCCCAGAATTGACAGGCTCCTGATTTGGGGCTTCCTATGCTGTCATCTGCTGGCAGATACAAAACTGGGAATAATGAAAATGTCACGAAACAGCATCACATTTAGGAAGCATGAAAATTTTTTTAAATGTAGCTATCAGTCATCCTTAATGCTTGCCAAATACGATGTGTAAAATCCAGTCTTGGGTCATCAGATGCCCAGACTGCAATATTCCCTGCCCAGAGGATGCACCAGGAGGAGCAATGCCTGAGGCCTGCAGGGCAGCTGATCACAAGGGCCACGCCGAGGTTGCCGCAGTTGCCACATCTCTTTGCACACAGTCAGAGCCTCACCCAGCCTTCTGCAGCCAAGATGAACCCCTGCTGGGTAGGTTTGGAATCTGAGTATTCTATGGACTGGGAGGGGTGGCCCATTTCTTTCTGAAGTGGGCAGTGGTTACTGGGGATTCTCATAACCAGTCAGTGTACTTGCTGCCACACAGAGGCTCAGTGCTCAGCCCTGAATGTGAGAAATCAATCATCCATCTATCTGTCCCATCCCTTCCAAGCATCCAGGGCTGTCACAGAAGAGGACAGAAGAATGTAAGCCGAAGGAAGGGTAGAATGTTCTGGAACTCTGTCCTTCAGGCATGACATGATCACTGCTGCCTAAAATCGGAGCAGTTGTGGTTAAAACCTGTAGTGATGGCTTGAAGCTGCCTGCCACGGTGTTCCTAGAGAGTCATTAGTGATGAAATCCCAACAAGATGAAGAGGTGCCCCATCCCCCCACAGCCATGGGAAGATTCCTCCAAGTGCAGGCCTATGATAGGCCACCCAAATCCCACCTGTGCAACATGGATGGCCAGACTTGCAAACACTCCTTAACCTTTATCTTCTCTGACACCCAGAAGCCTGTTATAGCCTCAACCACCATGCAAACTTATCTAAGAGGAGCTTAAGTCTAAAGCAAAATCTAAGGAAGTGTCCAAAGTGGAAGAGAGAACAAGAATTTGAGCTGGCCATTCTACCCAGTGACCACTTCTGCACGGGAGCCAGTGAGGAGCCCAAGATTCAGGTGAGTGTGGCACCTACGGGAAAGGTAGTTTTTCTTGATGTTGCCCAATCTGAATATTGAGGTGGCAAAAGCCAAGAAAACAAAATTCTCATTAAGATGTAGAGATAAGAGACTGTAGGATGCTCAGCCCTAGATGGGGGCATCTGTCTCACATCCCCTCCTCCCAACACTCGGGAAGCATCTTGGAAGAGGAACTGGAAAGAACGTAAGAGTCAGAAGCAATGGATTTATGGATTAGGAAACAGTGTCATTTGGACACAGCACGGCAGCTGCACACAGGAACTCATGGGAGTTACAACAGCATACACGAACCCCACACAAGCTCAAACCAGGCCAAATCACAACATGGAGTGGGGGTTTGGGCATGAAGTTTCACCCCTAGCTACTAGCAATTGGAAGGTGCTGAGAGAGGCAGAGGCAGTTTTCTTTAAGAGTGTGGCCCCACATCCAAGAATATAGAGGTAGCACAGGCTGGACTTGATTGTGCAAGGTGGGGAGAGACACAAAGTTGAGTGGGTAAAGAAGGGGTAGACCTGGGAGGCGTAGGTAAATATGATCAAAATATAAGTACAAAATTCTCAAATAATAACAAAAAAAAGAGATTAGTGATCTCAACAACACAGGACATGGGAAGAAGCTAAAGGTCTTTCTTTCAGAGTGTAAGCTAGAGACTTGATTGCTTCCATTATTGACAAGCAGCTTCTCCCATGCCTGGATCCACCCACATCTTCAAAGTCAGGATTAATGTCATCATCACAAAGAGGCCTTCACGGAACCCCAGTCCAAGGCCAAACCCAGTGCCTCCTATAGCACTGTAGTTTTATTTACTTTCCAAGGAATGTCTCCATATTCATGGCTCACATACTTGTTACATGACTTTCCTAATCCTAAAGGTATACTCACTCGGCAGAGGCCCAGTTTGCTTTGCCTACATCTCTGTCTCCAAATGCTATGAATGCCTTGCACCACAGAAGCCTTATGATTAATACAGATGGATGTGTGGCTAGGTGGGTAGTGGATGTATGGATGGATGATGGATGGATGGATGATTATGTATGGATGTATGTATGTATGGATGGATGGATGGATGGTGGATGAATGGATAATGGATGGCTGGATAATGGATGGATGGATGATGGATAGATGGATGATGAATGGATGATGGATGGACGGATGATGGATGGATGATGTATGTATGTATGTATGTATGGATGGATGGATGGATGGATGGATGGTGGATGGATGGATAATGGATGGATGGATGATGGATGGATGATGGATAGATGGATGATGAATGGATGATGGATGGACGGATGATGGATGGATGATGGATGGAGAACAGAAAGAGGAGAGAGGGAGAGTACAAGTAGGTTAGAAGAGAGGAGTGGGATCAGCCATCATTGTACCACCAAGCCTGTCTACGTAGCTTTAACTTTCCTGGAGATCCTCCCCTTCCCACAAAGCCAGGGGCCATGCTGAATCTGGGATGTGGCAAAAGAAGAGAGGGGAAGACAACAAAGCATCTGATGGAGATGCACAGGATCCCAAGGTTGCCCTTTCCTGCTTCTATGAGCTCCACCCTCCCCAGTGTTTATCAGTAACTCCTTTTTAATAGATGTCTACCAAAGTTGGCTTCTGTTTCCTACTCCCAAACAAACCAGTTCCAAAAGTCTAAATTGTATTTACGGATTGTCAGTGCTTACTGTGAGCCAATTAAGTTTGCTCTCTTACATGATCTGATGGGGGGGGGGGCACACCTCTCTCATATGATCTGATGGGGGACACAGCTCTCTCACATGATCTGATGGGGGACACAGCTCTCTCACATGATCTGATGGGGGACACACCTCTCTCACATGATCTGATGGGGGACATACCATTACAGTGTGACATTCTGAACATGAAAAACTAGAGGTCTCCAGGCCTGGGTTTGGAAACCTTCATAAACCACAAGGTGGGAGCTGGGGTTGGACCCTGGCCTTTTGACTCTAGTGTCAGCTGTCTGGGAAGTTCTCCGCTGGTACAGCTCTGTTGTGATAAAGAATTAAACATAGCAGAGGCTCTTTACAAACCTACTTAGAGTGGGATCCGCCTGTGCTGTTCTTCCACAGCTGATCATGCTGGGAATCACTCCCCTCACGAAAAGATTTTACAGCTTGCTCTAGGGACATTTTATAGACATGCCTTAAACAAAACCACAACTCAAATGATAAAATTCATTTTGTGAGACCCTCTGCACCCGCGTGGATATGGCAATACAGAGCCTTTTTTGTGGAACTAATTCTTAGGCCTAAGGGGCAGTAAACTTGTTGCTTTCATTAGAATCTTATCCTCCTTGGTTTCTACAGGCACAGAATATGCAGACCACTTGAGGAAACGTGATAAATAAAATAAAAAGTGAAATCAATCTTATAAGCCTATTTCCACACACCAAAAAAAATTATCTAAGTTTTAAAGGCAAGGAGTGGGAGGCAGAAGTAAGAAAACGAATCCAATTGCCTCTCATTCAGGGAGTCAGAACCCTCCTTTTCAACTCTTCAAATTAAGGAAACGAACACAAGACCACTCTGATCAGAGCGTCTGTAATAATAGCGGCCTGGAATGCATTTGCATTTTCTTTCAGTGAGAACGGTGCTATTTTGATAGCCAGAAAAACCATGACAAATTGCCTGAGATTCCATCCTTTGTCCCTGTGAAATGGCTCTCGGCTCTAGTATTCAGTATCGCTATAAAACACACTTACCTTCAAATGGACAGGCAGAGCGAAGCCGTTAAAAACGAAATTAGTGGCACGTTCTCTCTCTGCAGGAGCTCTAATTGTAACTTAAGAGACTTCTCACTCCAGGCAATGCTATCCCTATATGTAACTTCAGTTCTCCTGGGACTAGAATAAGTGCCCTGTATGGTCCGAGGCCTCCTTCACCATCCCAGGCCCTCTCCAGCCCAAGCACACACATCAGGTCTGGACCACTGCATTTGCTTTTCTCTTCTGCTTCAGCCTGTTGCTCACCATGTCTCCCCATCAAGGCCTTTCCACCATCTCAACCTCTTCCCACTCACCATCTCTGAGTGGTTTGCCTAGAGAGGTGCCCCGATACTCCCCGGCTCTGCATGTGTACCGTGTTAAATGATAGGACATGTGAGGCGCTTCTGATCTGAACTTCTCCCTCACATGCCATTTCAGCCCATGTCAGGACACCGGTTCCAGCAAACACCATGGCTGATGGGGAGAAGTGAGAGCCGGCATTCAAACAGCAGCTGTTGTGGGCTGTCAACGCCACCGCAATGTACAGCTGCAGAATCTGGCAGGGAAGGCAGGGGACTCCGTCTAGGAACCAGCGTGTTTACGTACTTTTCCTTCCTGATGTCAGCTGTGGAGTCCCCTGACTGTTACAAGGGCCCTCTGGCTAATCATGATAGCCTAGAATTGTCCAGCTCCACTGTTGTCCACTCTTGACTCCTGACTCCCTCCTGGGCATCTGTCTCCAGGGGAAATGTAAGATTAGTCACTGATCCTCTGCCTTGTCATTGCATTCTCTCAGCATGATGCCTCAATCATGCCCGTTCCCCTTGCCAGAACCCAAGATACCCACCTGAGCCAGCACACTGGACCCAGAGTCAGTGCTAGAGGCTGAGACTGTATGCTCTCTCCATCGCCATGGACGGGAGGAATGGATGGATACTAGTAGGATAGAACACCACCAAGCTCAGTTAATTCGACCTTTAGGCTACATTTTCCCTTCCATGTGGTGAGCAGCCAGAATCTAATACAGCTCATAAGCTCATCTAATAAGTGACTCATCTTTATGACTGTGTAGAATGGATTAAGTATTCAGTAGAAGCCGCATTTTGGGTTATGAGTTTGATCTTTCCTTGGACCATAGCTAGGTAGTAGAATGCTCTCTTAGGATATGGGCGGGAGCCCCAATGAGTCACTTGCTCACCAGGGAAGAAAATTTCAACTCTTCAGTGCTGTTGAAACCTACAGGGCTCTGGAGGCGAGGGGTAGTAAGCCCCTTTTCAACAAGTGACATCCTCATGTTAGGATGGATTTGTGGGGATGTGACCTCATCCAAGTGCAGTGTGATAAAGACTGTGCCTGCCCAGGAAGAATCCTTTTTGCTTCTTTCCAATCTGAACTAAGAGTAAATGACGTGTGTGTGTGACGCGATGGCAAAATAACTGATGAGCAGACTTAGGGCTCCAGCACCACACACACACACACACACACACACACACACACACACACACACACACACAGTGATAGCAATGCTTAAGTAAACAAGTAGTCAAAAACCCCTTCGCCCCTTGCAATTGCATACTGCACTGGCAATTTCTGTACGCTTTTGTCCTAAAGATGTTTAGCTTAGTTCACACATCCACAAGAAAAAGCCCAAACCATTTAATGATACCTTACTCTGCATCACATAATGGAGCTACTTTGAAATGATTGTTTTGGAGACAACAGAAAGTCATTTCCAGAAAGTTTCAAATTTCATTCTACCAATTGTAGAGGATAAACCATCATCAAATGTTCCAAGCCTGCCACAGAGCCCATCTGGACATGGACGGAAATTCCACAAGAGAAGCCCCAGAACCCCCACTCCTCAAGGCATGACCTTGGAGACACCAAAGAAGTCTTTAACATGGGGTCACTATCATGCAGAAAGCACAACTAGCTTTAAATCCTATATTCTGAACACCTTTCTTCCCAAGAGTGAGCCACTGTCAGCTTTTCATGAAAAGGAAAGGTACTCAGCTTACCTGCTAGCCCAGAGCTGCCTACCCCGGCAAGGTGGCCCACCTTCCTTTATATGGTATATGAAAAAGATGACCAAAACCCCACTAAACAAAAGCTGGTGTTTATTATAGTTCTCACTGGCATGCTAGTTGAGTGCATCCCAATCTTGAGGAATCCAAGAGTTCCTTGAAATCTCTCAAAGCCATCCTCTAGGCTTCCCTGATTGCAGGATTTGGCAGGCTAAGCAAACACCAATGCATTTCATTCGTTGTTTCTGCTTTGAAAGAGACTGCGGCTCTGCACTAGGCCTGGTGTTTACTCAGTCTCGGAAAAAGATGCTCACCAGGTACTCAGGTCTACACTGCAGAGGAGTTTGTCCTCTGCAAACAAACCTCATATCTGACAGTCTGTGATTCAGGAGAGTTGGATAATTGAAGTCACATTCTTGCCTTTCATCGGCATCCCTCACCTGTTCAGGGCCCCACATCAATATACAGCCATACAACATACTGTAACGGAGATTCCAGATCTCGGAGATCAGTGAGTATTCATCTGGGTACAAGGCACCCCCATATGCTGCCAAATAAGCCACTGAGAAAAGAAGGCCACTCTAGTGGGTCCAACCCGAGGCAAACATGAACGAATGACTTCTACCAGAATTCATTCTGCCTGAAATTCATTTTTTGCTTTTCAAGTTAAGACCACTGGGGAAGGCTAAAAACTACATCCATATTCCCAAATATTGTTTGTAAATGTTTCTTTACATTTAAAGCAGGAGATGCTATAGAGATGGATACTTTACATTGGTATGGATCTTGGTTTATTAACACACGTTTTAGGTAAATTTTGTTATATGCATATTTCTGCTCTTGAATAAAGTATTGTGATTATGTAGTTCATTTAAAAAGTAATGCATAATATAAAATATAGGTTAATAGATAATCATCTATAATAGTCAAGCTTGTAGTTATGTTAGATTTTCTAGATGTATAAAGATATATTTCAGTTAGATAGATATTCTTCAAATCTTTCAGAGACCTTCAAAATATGGAATTTAAAATGTTTAAGAACTCACCAGGCAGTGGTGGCACACACCTTTAATCCCAGCATTCCGGAGGCAAAGGCAGGTGGATCTCTGTGAGTTCGAGGCCAGCCTGGGCTAGTTCCAGGACAGGCTACAAAGCTACAGAGAAACCCTGTCTCAAAAAACCAAAAGAAAAAAGAAAAAAAGGTTAAGAATTTAAGACTTTTCTGTTGCAAGGAGGAGGCTGTTTGCTTGTCCCAGCCATCCAGAACCGAAATAATCACACAGAAACTGTATTAATTAAATCACTGCTTAGCTCTAGCTTCTTATTGGCTAACTCTTACATCTTAATTTAACCCATTTCTATTAATCTGTGTATCACCATGAGGTCATGGCCTACCAGAAAAGTTCCAGCATGTCTGACTCTGGCAGTGGCTCCATAGCATCTCTCTGACTCTGCCTTCTTCCTCCCAGAATTCAGTTCCATCTTCCCCACCTACATAAGTTCTGCCCTATCAACAGGCCAAGGCAGTTTCTTTATTCATTAATGGTAATCACAGTACACAGAGGGGACTCCCACATCACTTTTCATGACAGTGAGACACATCAGCTCCTGGCAGCACCAAGCTACTTCAAGGGGATA
>JAQHUG010000214.1:2343425-2355074 GCA_028555095.1 Dicrostonyx torquatus | reverse complement strand
GCTTCAGTGGTAGCCAACACTCCGAATGGCTCACACGCGTCAGGCCATCAGGGACCAATTCCTCTCCTACTGCTTTGGGTTATGTGGCTGTTGTCTCAAAGAGGGATGAGTAACTATATTACTTGTTTCTCTGCTTCCCTCGCACCATAAATGACCCACGCGTCCTCTTTCAATACTTGATTAAAAGTCTTTCCAAACTCAAGTGGTTCAGAGGAGGAGTATTCCCTGGTAATCAGTTTCCTGCACTGCGTAATAGTAAAAGTGAGGCCTAAGGACCCCTGTAAAGCAACCTCGCTCTCTTCCTAAGGATCCCAGGAAGGGATGGTTAGCACAAATCTAACACATACTCCCTTCCTGATACTCCTCCACCCACAACAGGAAGGCATGGAGAGCCAGACAATCTGTCTTATTTCATCATTTTGTCCACTTTTTCTCCCAATTCAGAAACTGGTGTTTTTTACATAATTGCTCCCTTGTGTGACCATGTTTTTTCTGGACAGACAGCTGAACATCAGTAGAACACCTTATTGCCCACAACCTGCTTTTGATTCTATCCCACAACGCTACTTTGAGGGACCACACTATCTTCTCTATTCTATCAGTCATGGAGGGGAGCGTGTATCCTATACTTACATACCTGACCCCAAATACCAAAGAGGTGCGCTACTCCTTACCACACAGAGGAAGGTCAACCTAAGATTTCCTCCCTGATTCCCCACCCTCAGACCCAGCGGCTTCAGCTCTATGTCTTAGCACCCATGTCAGGGAGGATGAAACAGCTACGGCAGTATAAAAGTGCACGCCATCCTGGCACTCAGGAGGCAGAGAAGAGAAGAGCCACACCAGGCTCGCTCTAATGAGTGTTCCACCTTCAGACAGCTTAGTGTCAGTTGCTTGAACATGTGCCACATGAGCAGAGATGCTGTCACCACTCCCCTCAAAGTCATCTTTGCTTCTGTTATGTTCAGGTGCCAAGTATTATGTAACTTCTCCCAGGCAGACGTGAACAGATGTCTATTTACCTCAGTAGAATGCCAAAAGCAGATCAAAGAAATTACTCTGCTCAAGACTAGCTGGGCAAAACTGATATGTTTAGTTGGGGTTACTTACAGGGGCATAGGTGAGGGACTGTCTACAGGAGCAGGGGTGACTCCTGGGCAGCCATGCCTTAAAGAGTCCCCCTCTGCAGCAATTGTTAACAGGAGGGAAGTCATGTGCCACTTGTGAACGGAATGCTGATGGGTTCCATCTTGTAAGGATCTCATGTAGGTAGTAGCTGTTCTGGTTTCAAGATGACCTTCGTCGGGCTGGAGAGATGGCTCAGTGGTTAAGAGCACTGGCTGCTCTTCCAGAGGACCCGGGTTCAATTCCCAGCAACCACATGGTTACTCACCACCACCTGTAATGAGATCTGGCACCCTCTTCTGGCCTGCAGGCATACATGCAGACAGAACACTGTGTATATATAATAAGTATTTAAAAAAAAAATGACCTTCGTCATGTCATGCTGAGAAGGCAGAGTTCCACAGCAGCGTCTGTGTTCCCTAACTATTTTTTGGAGGCTAACAACTGCCCAAGCCTTCAAAGCATCTCAATGATAAAAGTTTAGAAATTCTCCTTTGTCTGAACAATCATTATGATAGGAAGGGCAGGCACAAAATAAGACCCTCGACTTCTTTTGAGATGATCCTGCCAAGGAATGCAGGATCTATTTGGGGTCAGGTGTGTAAGTATAGGATACACGCTCCCCTCCATGACTGATAGAATAGAGAAGATAGTGTGGTCCCTCAAAGTAGCGTTGTGGGATAGATCATATGTTCTACATGTCAACAGGACCTGGAGGGTGCACCGTCACTGTGGCTGAAGTGAAGAGTCACACCTGGGTGAGCCGTTCATCCTGGTCGGCATGGCACTACGGATTTGGCTGCTGGAAGTCCCTCATCCCGTAAAGCACTCAGGCCTGGCTGCCCATCCTGATTTACTTGAACATGACAGCAGGACATGCATATCGGTCTGGAAATGAAAGAACCCCTTTGCTGCTGCTGAGGCAACCAGTGCTGCAGGGAGGCCAACAGCAACAGGCTAGATGCTGGATCTGGGCTGAGAAGACTCTGATGTCAGCAGAATCATTCTTGCTGGCTATTTCACTTACAGGCTAAGAACAAGTGAAATTCTTGGCAAGAGTTCAGATGTCACCATGTGTCATTTTCTGTACCGTGTCAGGTGTCATATTGTAAAACATCTGACATTAGCTAGAGAAGTGTAGCTGCTTGATTCATTTATAACATTATAAAATTTTCTTTCCTACGCCAATAATATCCCATGGGTCTTGGTTATGTGCAGAGAGCCCCAGGTTCCAGGATAGGAGGGCAGGGATGCTGGGAGAAAGGCATTAAGATTAACATATGAAAGACGCCATAGAATAGAAACCCTTGTGCACCTGGGTACTAGCAACAAAGTATGTCTGGCAAAAAGCCCAGGGCATATAAACCTAGAAAAAAGTAGCTACGATATAAGTGACCTATAAAAGGGCACAAGACCATGGCACAGTGCTTTTGAACCTATGACTTTTCCCAGGTCATTCTGCCCACCAGCATTTTTCTCTTTGTCTACAAATGGGCTCTCTTTCTAATACATTACTATGTATCCCTGATGCAATTCTTGTCCTGGGTCCCAAGAACCTTAAAATCCCAGTAAGCGATACCCCAACACATGAGCACCCCGCCCCACGTCACTGGCCACTGTAATAGAGCAACCTCTGAGGACGGGTCATGCATGGCTCTCAAATGACAAGGACATTCTTAAAAACAAACAAACAATGACAACATAACACTGCTTTTTCAGTCTCTGGCTCAATTGTTTTCAAAGTGTGTGAGAATTTTCATTCCCTAAAACATTCCCTGTGCTCAGATACATGAAGCAGACAAAAGTGGTCATTTTGTTAGTAAAGGTTGATTTTATAAATTCAAATTTTAAATATAGGGGCTGGCTAATACAGAGGAGCAGTGATGTGCTTATTTAAAATATATTATATATTAGTCAAGAAACGCATACTGTCTTTTAGACTTCCCATTCTGCTTCAGTAGCAATCTGATAGAGAGGATGGATCTGGCCTGGCATGTGGCTTTTCAGTGTGTGCCAGCCATGCCAGAGGCTGGTGTTGAATCAGCTCAGTCAGGTGACCTAGGGGCCCGTCCACAAAATAAAGACTTCTCAAGTTTGCAGTGGACTGCAGAATTTCTTCTATGTGGTGCATTGGCCAAAGGCCAGTATGGTTTCCAACTAACTAAAAAATATGAAAGTTAAATTGGTAAACTTATAAATTATAAAAAATCAGCTCATTTATATAAATTCAAAGAAGAAATAAATAACCAGTTCTAAATATAAAAATAAATACATAGAGGTCAAAGATGTTCCTTTAAAACACTACTTCTCTATCACATGGCCTGCTAAGTCTGTGCTGTGATGTCCCCACTCAAACTTCTGTAACTTATCATGATGCTGGAACTAGGCTTTGAGTTTGGATAATTAATAGAATCTTCCCTTTCCCCTCACTCTTGATTATCCTCCATCAGGGCCATGTTTGCACTTCTCTTGTCAATTGTAATCATTTATTTGAACCAGCTCCATGGTTCATTAGCTCTTCATTAGTGCCTGTGGGTTGGATAAAATGTGCATGAATTCCCAAAGTAAGTACAAATTTCACTGACAGTGCAGCAAGGACACGTATTCCCAGAATGTCTCACCCAAGACAGTTGCAATCAAGACCTGGGCTCTTGAGTGAGACAAGTGGTGTCCTTGAGAATGGAACGAGCTCACTCCCCCATGCAGTCCTAAGCATCAATTCTAAATAAAGCCTGCAGCGGCCACAACAGTCAGGCTTCATCTCAGACTTGACCTTGGCTCACATTCTGGTATGTTTGTCACTTAAATACAAATACACCATGCAAGTCAAAAGAATTCAACTCAAATTTGGACAGCCAAAGTCACCCTGTCAGCAAGTTAAAAAAAAAAAAAAAAGAATTATGGCTGCCATGTACCACCCTGGAGGTTCAGTGGGCAGCACAAGCCCTCAAAAAGACAGAACTGGATAGAAATGCTAGGCTCTGGCTTGGATCTGTATATCACTAACTGATGGAGAGACCACACAGCCTCCACACAGCACAGGCCTCCAGAAATGGTTGCTCTTAGAGAGATCGCAGATTCAATGTCTCCAGAAAGTGAAAAGAAAAACTGGATTGAAAAGCACATCATGAGACAGAAGGACAGGTCAAACAGCAGCACAAGGAACTGATTAGACCCAGCTAGTGGGGTCTAATTAGTAAGACCTCCCACAGGACAACTGGCCGTACCCCTTCAATCTCTTCAATGAGCTGCCATCACTAGTATTAAAAATGTGAGCAAGGGGATGGAGAAATGGTTCAGTGGGTAAAGTGGGTGCCACTAAAGTGTGAGGTGATGAGTTAAAAATCTATAGAAACCACATAAAAGCATCTGAAATCCCAGCGCTCCTACGGGCAGAGATGGAGGAGTCCCCAGATGCCTATGGGCCAATGCGCCTGACTTATCTACTGGCAACACCCTGTCTGAAATAAAGTACATGGATGAAGGCTGATAATTGAAACTGTTCTCTGACATCTACACACATGCATGGCACACACGCACACGCGCGTACACACACACACACACACACACACATCAAGCACACAAATACAGCAATCAATACAAATCAACAATCATTAAATAAATGCAATTTAAAATTTTCAAAAACAAACATCAAGGCAAATGCACAATTCTCACCTCCAAAGGAACAAGAAATAGCCATTCTTAAATATGAGTGGCCATGGCCCAGGAGCATAGATCCAGGTTACCCCAAGTGCCATATTCCAACATGGTAACAGATTCATAATCTTTATATAGTAGCAAAACAAAGAGACACCTGTGGGAACAAATCGTTATGCTATGGTGACTTAGGATTTAGGCTAGGGATGCTGTATGACCACATACTCAGCCTTTGGGCTGGTGGAAATTAGGGGTCTGGTAGGATGTTCCCAAAAGAATTACCTAATAGTCACAGGATGGACGTTAGGTCGCACACCGTGGTGGGAAATGAATGGCTCTTGAAGGGGCTACACGGGGTTCAAGCAATTTGACTCCAGACCTGGAACATCCGCTCTCCACAATCACAGAAGTAGATGTGGCTTGTTTCTTGGAACTTCTGTTCATAGAAGTAAGCAAGACTGTGAACTAGATCCCACAGTGCTGGGTTAAAGCTGTTAATGTCGGTATACGTGTGTGTTTGGCTTGAGACAGATAAAGAAGCGGGCATCCAGGCTGGTGTATATAAAACACAGCCTCATTATTTACCAATTACGCAGTTGTGCATTCACCTATTTACTAAAATTTATTTGTAACCCAAAATTCAACAGTTAAGGCCGTTTGTGTCCTGTGGATACACACATGTGGCAGTAAATAACCTGAGCCACCAACACATATGTTCCCAGATGAGCTAAAAGTAACTGGCGCTTGCCTTCCCCCAGCATGTTTTATGCTGGGAGTACATGTCTATTTCACAGCCGACATAATTTCTTTGTTATGGTTCGTGAGTCTGATGCTTAAGAAACCTCAGAGCAGACGGTCAATGGGTTGTATGGTGTTCCTAAGAGCACACAAAATATTGTGTAAACAAGTTCAGGCACAAATGTTAGTGCTTTTGGCTATAAGACTGATGTTGATGAATCTAACACACACACACACACACACACACACACACCTGTAAATAGCACACATAAACTAAGGTTTAATATTGATCAGTTGACAGCAACCTGAGTAGAGGAGGGCATCTGGCCCTGAATTTCCCACAGGAACAATGCAACATTCACTAGTTCAGAATTTTTGATATTTTACAAAACATAATAGCTTCAAATAATTAGACCTAATTACATGTGTATTTCCTCATTTGGTCCCCTAAGAGAGCCTAGAAGCAATTATATTCTAGTAGTTTCCAACAAGATTTTCTGATAAAAGAAAAAATGGATAAGTGGCTGATGATAAGGCTGGAGCAGAGATGAGCTTGGGGACTCTTACAATGCAGAAAATGAGGAATTATTAAGAAAAAAAGATGTATAAAAATAAAGGCAAATGTATGTTGAAAGGAAGCAAGAACCAAATGGCCAGAGGTCAAATAAATAAATAAATATAGTATTTAATTATGACCTAAAAAATAAAATTGACATTCATGAGCTCACATGATACACAATGACAAACAAATGAATAGGGGAGATGGAACAAATCATCCTTTAGGAAGAATTTAAAATAATAAATGTATAAAAAAGGAATAAAGGCCAGGTCTGGAGGTACGCACCTAGATTCCCAGCAACCAAGAGGGTAACAGAGGAGGGTCATGAGCTCAAAATCAGCCTGGGCTACATAGCAAGGCACTGTCTCCCACACACAAAATAGAAGAGCGAAGGAAGAAGAAAGAGGATAGAGGGAGAAGGGAAGAGGTGGAAAAGGAGGAAGGGAGAAAGAAGCAGAAACGGGGAGGCAGGGAGGTGTAGGGGAGAGGGAGGCAGGGAGGTGTAGGGGAGAGGGAGGGAGGGGGCACAATAACAGTACTGCTGTCAGCATATCATCATGGTGATAATTCTGAGCCAAGGTCCACACTCAACGGTGCTAAAACTCATGCTTGAATTGCCAGAGTTATTAATCACCAGGCGCTAACATGTGCCCCTTAACTGTGTGATTTCCTTCCTGTAGGAAGCAGCACTCACTCCTCTTCCCACAGAGTACTAGCCAAGAGTGCTTGTCACGAGTACAGGGAAGTAAGGGATCTGCAGAGAGAGGATGAGCAGGTGCCACCTTGGCCAGACGAGTGAGGAGAAGCATCATCAGTGATGTCCCCATGGGAGAGCAAGAAGATTCTTACGTCTGAGATACTATTCGCTGCAGTCCACAGCCACAGTCCAATCATGAGGAAACGTTAGATGACCCAAAGCAGGGGTCAGTATTCCTTAAAGTGCCAAGGTTATGAGAATCAAGCAGAGACTAAGGAACTGTCAAAGATTAGGACGACTAGTCATGATGATCAAAGGAAAGAGTATACTAAAAGTCATTAGCAAAATCCTACTGAAGCCTAGTCCGGGTTGGTTGTTTTAGTTTTGATGGTTAGATGAGATGCTAACCCCTGGGGGAGACGGGTGCACAGCACCTCAGCGTTTGTGCCTACACAAATCTCAGAGCAGTTAAAGGACACTCCACCTCTGAGGTCAATCACATTAGCTGGGTCTACAGTGAAGGAAAATTCCACCATCAGTCTTCCAAAAACGGTGCTGGTTGGTTTTGAAATTCCTGAACCCACACATCAGTGAGCACAAGGTCCTAGACAACCATTAAAGGCACACAGCGGCGGCAGCAGGAAGAAGGGCAAAGGACAGGAGTCAGAGAAGGGTGTCATCCACTTCCTTCACATGACATAAAGTGCTGAAGTGAGGTGGGCATCATGAAAGGGCTCTAATATACTCATATATGATGAAGTAAGCATGAGAAGAAAGGAAAATTACAAGCAACAGAAGTCTCAAGGACATAGCAAGGACTAATTGGGACTATTCCATGTTCACCAACTCCTGTGGCCAACAGACACAGGCACAGATGGAGACCATCATTCATGACCAGAGAATATAAACCCCAAATCCTCTTATATTCATCTCACTGGGGGAAACATTAAAGCCCGATGAAGCCTGTGACTAGAGACTATGAAGCCATGAGAGAAAGATGCACAGAGAAAACAGTGGGAGGAGGGATAAATTGAAGAGCGTGCTCTCAGACTGCAGCGTCATCTCCTGGTACTGCACACCAGCAGCCCATCCCAGAACTGGACTCTTGGGCATGTAACACAGAAAAAGCCCTGGACACCTTTGTCTAGAGACTAGTGGGGGAGCGTTCTTAATGCCCTGTTCACAAGAGCAACGAGGTGGAAAGCGACCCAGATGTCCACACCCAAGATAACAGATCAAAAACTGAAATATAGCTGGACAGTGGTGGGACAGTCAAGGGTGCACAGAGAAACCCTGCCTTTTTAAAAAAATATTTATTTATTTATTATGTATACAATATTCTGTCTGTGTATATGCCTGAGGCCAGAAGAGAGCACCAGACCCCATTACAGACGGTTGTGAGCCACCAAGTGGTTGCTGGGAATTGAACTCAGGACCTTTGGAAGAGCAGCCTGTGCTCTTGACCTCTGAACGATCTCTCCAGCCCGAGAAACCCTGTCTTGAAAACAAAAAGCAAAAGACAAAAACAACAACAAAAACCTGAACTATAATTACAACATAGTTCAAGAATGACGAGCAGTAATTCACAAACCAGAGAGGAACTCTAGTCTGGGAAAGTCTCAAAGGTTAAATATAGGAGATTGTGTTTTAGGAGTAGGTTTTAAAAAAAACTATTTTAAATTATTTAAAACTATAATTAGGGGCTAGGGAGATGGCTGAGAGGATAAAGCATATTCGTATCTACAGATCCTGTAGGCGTGAGTACGGTAGGTAACATGTATCAATCAGGCCAGCACCCCGAGGTGAAATGGGCAAAGACAGGAGAGTTCTCAAAAGCTCTCAGACTATCCTGCCAGGATCAGCAACAAAAAGCAGAAGACCTTGTTTCAAACAGGGTAGAGGTGAGAAATGATCCCTGAGGTTGTCCTCTGAACATGGCATGTGCACACCTGCACTCTCATATACAATGTATACACACACAACATATACAGAGAGAGATAAAATAACAACTAACTTCATAAGACATTTATATATACATATATATACATACACATGTTCAGAGAGTATGTTTGAATAAAACCACTAGGACTGGACCCATTTTCTACACTGTAAATCCAATTTACTTGTAAAGCAGCATATTTAAAAGAATAGTCTTTATATTAGATAACCTAAAAATGAGCACTAAGATCCAGAAAATAATATATCTAGAACTTTACTTTGCATTTTCTGTTCTTTGGCAGCTATGAGACTGCAGAGGGCTTTTAGGTCTACTTAACCCTTAGATGGGAAAATCTAGAGTGTGTGCATGGACATTCTGCCCATGGTCACCACCCTGACACAGTGCCAGGATGGCACAATGTTTCTAAGCTTTACCCAGTATCTGCTGTGCAAAACACCAAACCACAGCTCACAAACTTTTAAGGCTAGCTGTTGGTAAGAGTTAAGAACAGAATAACACTGCTTCTACAAACCATTATTGATCAGACATAAACCCCAGACCTAGGTTTGAGGTGTCTCTGAAGGAACTGTGTTTGGGGGAAGACCCAGAGACTCTGAAACAATAGGCTCTTGCTATTTTGATGCTCACCATAACTAGAGGATATGAGCCGACTGTGAACACACCATGCACTTTGGTTGCAAGACACATAGAAAGCAAGCTGGAAATGAGCAGGAATCTTCCTCCCTGTTGGCTGGCTTTCATAACTCAGAAGTATTCTCTAGGTTGCTGGACTAGAAAAAGGCATCAGTGGTATTACCAAGCTATAACTCTGCCAACTGCAATATCGATACGCCAGGCAGGATGTACCCACCGCTGCAATAGTAGCACACGCACGTTGTGGGACTCTAAATAATCACACAGAAACTATATTATTTGCAATACTATTTGGCCCAATAGCTTAAGCATATTGCTAGCTAGCTCTTATATCCCAAACTAAACTATCTCCATTAATCTGTGCATCACCATGAGGTTGTGGCCTACTGGCAAATTCTCAGTGGCTCCTACAAAGGCCTCTGTCTCACTGACTCCGCCTACTCTCTCCTCCTCTATCTGCTTGGAACTATTCTGCTAACAATTCTTGCCCTATTCTGCTAAGGCACTGGCCAAAACAGATTTATTCATTAACCAACAAAAGCAACACAAAGACAGAAGGACTTCCCACACCATTTACCCTAAATGAAAAGGAAGGCTTTAACATAGTAAAATGACATATAACAAGACAGGTATCAGGCAAGAATTACAGTATTTATACCTACTTTATCTTTCATCATAACTAAGGAAAACTATTATTATAGCTATCTATTCCTCAATTCCATCAAAGACTCCAGAAGGATATAATATTACCTAAGTAAACAGTTGTAAGCAACTTTCAAAACTCTAGAATGACAGAGACATCTCACTGCCTGGACAGTTCACCCAAGGTTCTTCTGTAACACTAGGGCACACATATTCAGCCTACAGACTTTTCCATGAAGCAGGAAATTTCAAAGACAGTTCCACCTATATTGGCAGTTTTTCAATCAATTTCTTCTGTGTCCTGCAGAATGTCTGGCAGCCTCTTTCAAGAAGCAGGAACCCTGAAGGACTGTCTCACCTTGAGACAAATTTAGAAGTCATTTTTCTGTGGGTCCTGCATGTCCAGTTCATACAGCATACCATCAAGCAGTCAGGAAAGAGCAGTTTCTTGTCCAAATGGTTAACAAACTTCATGAGGAGCCTCTTCATTGCCCATCATCCTATTGAAGTAGATTGGTGCTGCCAGGAGCAGATGTGTCTCATTGTCATGAAAAGTCCTAAGTTCTTAAAACATTTTAAATGCCATATTCTGAAGGTCTCTGAAAGATCTAAATAATACCTATATAACTGAAATATATCTCTATATGTCTAGAAAACCTAGCTAACATGAGCACAAGCTTGACTATTATAGATGGCTATCTATTAGCCTGTAATTTTTAATTATACATTACATTGTTAAATGAGCTGCACAAACATAATATCTTAAGAGCAGAAATATACATATAACAAAATCGATCTTAAATTTGTATCAAGAAACCAAGATCCATAACAATGCAAATCTCTTTACTTGCTTTGAGGCCTGCTTTACAGGAGAGAATACATGCCTGGTACTGTGCACAGTCCAGACAAAGCACTCAGGAGGTCACCTGGGTGAACTCACTCCTCTTGTGTAGCTAATCTGACATGGTATCAAATCAAATGCTAAATATTTATGATTATACCCATAGACAAACACCACTCTCATCCTTAATCAGAGAAGCTTCTCTTTGCAGCAAACAACAATGAATACAGACACTCATGGCCCTTGAGATGCTTAGAATAAATGACAGCTGAGTGTTCAGCCCTAATCAAGATATCAAGACAAGAACGTAAGAGCCAGAAAACAGGCAGAAGGTTGTGAAATGATGTTTATGGTATGGCATAGCCATTGTAGCTATGATCTCACAGCAGCTGTAGTTGCATGTACTTGGCCTGCACAAGACTGGGCATGTCGATAGCTAATCATGGATCAGAAAGGGGCCCATGGTCTCTATGCCTCAATGCTGAACTACTGGCAACTGATGTAGTCTTGAGAGAAGAACAGTCATTTCCTCCACCTGTATATACACTGGTGAGCCCACTATGCTCCAGTGAACAGTTGTAAACATGTGACCACACAGATGGCCTTGGTTGAAGTCAGTGGAACACAAAACAAAAGAAAAAGGCATGGATGTGGGAAAGAAGGAGAGATGACAAGTATAGAAGGGAGATAAGAGAGGGCCAGAGTGAGAGCAAACAAAAGGCACTATGCACAGGTACAGAGCAAACAAAAGGCACTATGCACAGGTGCAGAGCAAACAAAAGGCACTATGCACAGGT
>JAQHUG010000214.1:2251551-2270288 GCA_028555095.1 Dicrostonyx torquatus | reverse complement strand
CCTGAAAATTTAAGGGCCACACACAAAGGGCTGTGTCCCTGACAATGATTATGTCTCAAGCCCAGAAAAGGCCTGAGAAGACCCTGGACTCCCTCCTCTAACTGTTGTGAAGGCTCCATGCAAACGGCAAGTAAAGGCTGTGGCAGAGTTCTGACTGCCTGGCTGAGTAGTAAAATTATATTTATAGGTGATTTGATTGCCTCCACAGGAAATCCTAACCAATTCACAAAAGTCCCAGCAGAGGCCATGCATAAATCCTGCAAGGTTTCCAATACAAAAATCAATACACAAAACAAGTTGTCTTTCTGTACATATGCAAGGAACAATCAAAAATAAGATTAATAATTCCATTGATAACATCATAAAAAGTACTCAGAAAAAATCAGGAAACATGACATAAGCCTTCTATACTGGAAGCAAGAAGCCATCACAGAAGCAAAAGAACGGCGATCTGGATGGAGGAAAAGACGTCATATTTGTGGGCTGGAAGACTTAGCATTGTTTAAATGCCAATGTCTCCAAAGTGATCTACAAACCAAATGGAATTCCTATCGAAATCTAGCCAGATTTGTATTAAAATAGACAAGACTATCCTGCAGCTCATATGAAAATGTCAGCTCCAGAGAAGCCAAGACAGCAAGTAGACCAGAGTTGGAAGACTGGGGCTTTCTGGTTCCAACACTTACCACAGAAATGCAGGAAGGAGTTGACTTTAGTCAACTGGTTTTCAAAGAACGCTAAGACAGCATAACACAGAAGGCCTAGACTGTTCAACAAGTCATACAGGACAGCTGGAAAGCTAAATGGAAAGGAATAAAACTGAGCCCCTATTACTCATCATAAAATTTAAGTCACAATGGCTTCAAGACTCATATAAAAGCCAAATCTGTGAAACCTTTAGGGGGAAGAAAACACAATGACTAAATCTCCTTGTACTTGGATGAGGCTCTGATGGTTTCTTGGTTGTGGCACACAGACAGAAATGCAACAAAAGGAAACATGAGGAAGTTGGGTGCATAAAAATTAGAAGCTGTGCTTTTTGATGGACACTCCTGAGAAAATGAAAAGATCGATCCACAGGACAGGAGAAAAATTGTATAATCATGTATCTGATATGGATCTAGCACCCAAAATATATAAAGAAGACATTTTACAGACCAGTTATGACCAAAACAATCCAACTAAAACCTTTTGCAAAGGATTTGAATAAGCATTTCTCCAAACATGTTCAAAGGGCAATGAGCTCAGTCGGTGTCTTTACTCATGAGGGAAAAGCAGATCAAAACCAGAAAGTGGCAAAGACCTGTAATCCCAGCTACTAGTGAAGCTGAGATAAGAGAATCGTAAATTCAAGGCCTGTCTATATAGTGCCTTAAAGGTCAGTGTAGGCAAATCAACAAGACCCTGTCAGAAGTCAGAGAGAGAGAGAGAGAGAGAGAGAGAGAGAGAGAGAGAGCCTCATGACACAGCTGAATGGTAGAGTACTTGCCCACCATTTATAAGTTGCTGAACTCCATACCCATTATCACAAAATAAGAGAAAAATAAAAATATGTGCCTGTGCAAATGTGGCAAAATTAGAAGCTTCCTATGTGGCTGGTAGGGTGTGAGACAGTGTGATCACTTTGGAAAGTGATTTGAAAGACCTGGACCACAACACTGAGTTACAGATGATCCAACAATTCAACTTCTAACTACACACCTAAGACCTTAGAGCCTGTCCGGCCTCAGAGGCTCATACAGAATGTTAGCATTGACATTAGTCATAACAGGCAGGGAGACAAAGCCAAATGTTTGTCCACCTCCAAACAGGCAAACAAATACAGGGTATCATGATGGACTTCCCTCAGCCACAGTGTGAAGTAAACCCTTGGTGGGTGCTTCAGCTTGAGTCAACTTCATAAATACCTTTGTTAAGTGTAAGAAGCCAGACACAAAAAAAATCACTGAAGACCCTCCATAGTGGAGGGATCACACACAGTGCCTCCATCAGTTAAGCATGCCGAAAGGATGCTCCCAGTGTCATGAAAGTTTCCAAAACAAAAGTATAGAGTAGAGAACAATGATAGGCCTCAGAGAGGGGCACCAGAACACCAGGCAGCCTTAGAGCAATGGGCTCCATCCTGTCTGCGGTGGTGTTTTCAGCAACCTTTCCACGTGCTGGGATTCACAGAACCATGCACTAGAAAACCAAATCGGTACTCTAGGCCCAGAAAGCCAACAAAGGAATCAGGCCCTCCTTCCTAACATGTACGTTCCCCAATAATTATGAAAGAAACTTCTGCACCTCCAGAATGAGCAAGTTTAACTGATTTACTTCAAGAGTGAGCTAATCAATTCTGTATTCATTAAATACAAATGTTTCCAATGGGTAGATTTAATATGCTGTGGCAGGGGGAAGGTGCGTCCTACATACCAAAGCACAAGAATTAATTGTTTAAGCTTGGATGCAAAAAGGAAAATTAAAATTCCATGTGCATGATATAATGCCACACTTGGGGATGTATTTCCGTAGAGGGGGCTGAGAGGCAACTGTGAACAGTTCAGTCACCTGGTAAGAGAAAATGAGAGTCTGTTGCAAGAAAAGTGTCCCCTACTCAGGACCAAGCCCTCCCCGGGCTGAGATGGTTCCCCTCTTGCACAGTAGTCTCTTCAAACTATTCCCTTCTTCCCCCAAGTCCCTTAACAAACTCTAGCTTTAAGACAAGCCCCAGCCAGCTTCCCCTCTCTCCAAAACAAAACAAAACAAAAAAATCTTATATCCAACACACAAGGCTCTGTGCCTCCTTGCAACAATCTTTCCCAGGAAGCTTGTTCTTGTTCAGACTCCAGGGACCCACGATGGGCACCCTGCCCAGTGGCCTCTTCTAAGGTCTCTTTCACTCTCATAGGCCTCTGTTCTTTCAGGGTTCCCAGGTCTGCTGGTGAGATTCTGACCAACTAGGCCTGTTGGATAAAACAGTCATTCCAAGAGTGAGCTGGTGCCCGTGGCGGCCACAGTCTCAGAGTCAAGAGCTCCGGGTTAAAGGCTGTGCACTAAGAAGAGTAGTGGAAGTTGGACTGGCCAGATAGGTGTTCCCCTTACTACCGTGACAATGTACAGCATCTGGCTCCACAGAACTCCCAGCAAGGTCTTAAGACCTCTAAAACCTCCCTAACAACAAGCAACAGTCTCCATGTTAAGGGTAGATCCAAAAATAAATAAAAAGGATGAGTTTGAAGGAGCGGTCGCGTGTCCTTGTGAAGTAATGAGGTGATGCTCACCCTCCTGGCTGACAACTCCCAGTAGAGAGCCAGCCTCTGCCACCCAGAGTGAGAGTCACTTGGCATGCCTGCAGTCAAGACCATCTGCTACGATGGCCTCATGCCCACGTGAGAGATAACGAGCCAGTTTCAAATGGGAAAGGAACCCAAAAATAAAGATGCCAAATCAGAACCCATCAACTGGCCAAATGACACTTCCTCAGCAAATCCTTATGCTGGAGAATCAGGGTCTCAGGTGAAGAATTGCCACCCTGGACAGTGAGGGACATGCTGCACTGTGGTGTCCTATGCTGAAACCCTTTGTATTCCAGTGATTTATATATCTCTGCACTGGGGAATAATGTTTGTATTCCAAAAGCCAAGAAAGAAACTAGCTAAACTCCTTAGGCAGGAGAATATACAGAGAATGTTCATAAAACAGAATAATATGCACCCATTAAAAATAACTGGGTAATACCATATGAATCATTTTATCTGCCTAAAACTCCACTCTTATAAATTCTCTTTCACTTTACATGATTCTACTTGTAATTTCTATCCCTATTCTTTTACCCCCAGCCACTATGGCTGGCCCAGGAATGAAACAATATAACACCAAACAGGGCCGTCCGAGTCTTCTCTAGGATTATCTAGTCTGGACTGTAAAAGCCTCTTTTACACACAATCTACTTGCTGTGAACACACCAATCCATCAAAGCTGCCAATGGCAGATTTTTACATATAATTGGACTGAGAAGGTATGCATAGGCGTGCATTTGTGTGCACACACAGCAGTCTAATGCACATACACACTGGACTGAGAAGATATGGCATAAGTGTGCATTTGTGTGCACACACAGCAGTCTCACTAATGCACATACACACTGGAATGAGAAAGTATGTCATGAACGTGCATTTATGTGCACATATGGCTGTCTCACTAATATACATACACATTGGACTGAGAACATACAGCATGAGTGTGCACATGTGTGCACACACAGCTGTCTCACTAATGCACATACACTCTGGAATAAGAAAGTATGGCATGAGTGTGCATTTGTGTGCATACACAGTTGTTTCAATTTGCACATACACACTGGACTGAGAAGATATGACACAAGTGTACATTTGTGTGCACACATGGCTGTCTCGCTAAGGCACATACACACTGGACTGAGAACATACAGCATGAGTGTGAACTTGTATGCACACACAGCCACTCACTAAGACACAGGAGCCTCAGATCTACAGGGGTGAGAGGCAGAAAGTAACAGTATCCCACATTTCCAGTTCAAATGAAAACAAGGTTATTGCTGATATTTTTTCTTTTTATAGTATGTTTCAAATTGAAAGGAAGGTTCTATAATCTGTCATTGCCAACACCACAAGTTACACCCCATAACTTCTCTTCTGGGTCAGTTACTTGAAACTGAAAACATGTTGAAAAAACAAAACATATTATTATAAAACATACTATAAACAACAAAGTTCAGACAGACCTCAAGCAGAGGCCACAGACACTTATTTGACCCACTGCTCTACTTTGGAAACTATGTTTCTTCTGACTCTTCCCCTGTGCCAGGCATGATGTCCTCCAAGAATATTAACCCATCTTTTCTCAAAACAATCACTGATGAAGTTCCTTCCGCATTGGGAAGCTGCAAGAAGTGTGAAGTCCCTTACAAAGTTTATCTTCCATCTACTTTCCCCGGAGGGCCCCACCACAATCAACCTCCCTTTAACTATGGCATGCCCAATAAAGAGTCAAGGAGGAAGAGGGTGGAGCTCCTTCCAAAGGTTCTCCCTGTGCATTCTTCATTTGTGCTCTTGTGTGACGTTCTCTTTGCTAACCACACACATCAGCACCCCAGCACCACCAACGTCAGCACCACCACCACCACAAAGCCTTGATCTCTGCTCCACCCCCTCACCTATCTCCCATCTCCACACTCCTCCCCACTCCTCAACACACCTCTCATAGAATCCAGCATCTACCCTCCAATTCTCCAGCCATCTTATCCGTGTTACTACCTTCCTCATCACCACCACCAGACTCTTGTTTTGAAGACTTGATTCCCAGCTAATGAAACTATGTGGGAAATTTCTAGAAGCTTTAGGAGATAGGTCACGGCTGGAAAAGGTGTGTCACTGCGAGCCACCCTTGGGTACAATATCCTTGGCCCCTTCTCATTACTCTCTGCTTCCTGCCACCTACGGTGTCAACAGCTGTTCTCACCACACACTCTCACTTCCATGATGGTCTGCTCAATGCATGGAGCCAGGTATCCAAGAACTGAACTCTCTCGAGACCACAAGTCAAAACAACCTTCCTTAAGGTGTTTTTTTTTTTTTAAATCAGATATTCTGGTCAAAGCAATGCCAAAGAAACTAGCAGAACCCATAAAATCCATTGACTACACTCCAGGCCTGTAGCCTGATGCTCTACAGTATCGGCACTGATGGCCACACCCTCCTCTGTCTTTTGGACCATTTCTCTCTTCTTTTTCTCTTCCCACTTCTTGGACCATCCCTCCACCTCTTCTAATTCTCTGCCATAGTCCTAGAAACAGCACTGTTCTCCAGGGTTCTGCTTCATACAATCACTGTGGGGTAACCTCTTCTCCCAAGGCTTAACCACCATCTCTGACTCAATGAGGTCCAAATCTTTACTGAAAGAACCTACAAAGACCCATCTGTCACCCGAGGAGGCCCAGACATCACAGCTTGAGCTAAAGGTAGGGGTCACCTCAAGGGGAAAAGGACAAACTCAGAACCATAAACCTGTGTGTTCACTTCTGTCCTTATACTCCACCAACACCTTTATGAGGCCAGAATATGTTTACACACGAGGAGACCCTTAGGACTTAGCCAAGGTAGTATTAATGGGTTTTAAAGGAGTACACAAGTAATAAATAACACTAAGGGGTTATTCATAGCAAAGAAAAGCTTAAACAAAGCCTCTAACTGTACTTCTCTTTAAAGTCACTAATCATGAAGGCTGCACAGCTGAGCAACACACTGTCAGCTTCGCACCGGCTTTGCCATGAGGCGACACATGGCTTATAACAGCCAGCTGATCTCTTCATAGAAACCTGAAGGTTCCCTCATGCCCATGACCAGTGAGCAATTACCAAACTTTTTGCTAAGCACACTGTTCCCTTGCTAGAGCTTATCGGTGACGGTGCTGAACAGGGAGAGCCTTGACCTTATCGCGTCTCCTTATCGCGTCTGTCCTCTCAGAGCCAGTCGTCCAGGCTCTGCTTGGCTGTGTACACTTGAGAACCACCCTGTGCATGACGCAAAGACACAGCAGTGGATGCCGTAAAAAGACCTCAGGCAACAGTTCTCCAGAAGCCAGTGGCAGCATGGTCTAGAGGCACGGTGACCCAGAGGAAAAGGACAGGAGCCTTTACTGCGGTTTCCATGAAAGGGAAACGGGGAAATAATGGCTGAGGATGAGCTATCTGAAAATGGTTTTTGGGTTCCAGAGCACAGAGGTTGTCTTAGTTTTCTGGTACCTGGACCTCGGGCGACTACGGCAGGTAGATTGTGATCCAGAATGTGAGAGGCTGATAAAGAAAATAGGTGAGGAAATGGTTCTAGACTGACTGGGATACATTTGAACAATTTATTGCCAGCTCTAAGAATTGGGTAGCCTGGGAAGAGATACAGCCTCCAAGAAAGTAAAAAAGATTAAAAAAAAATAAACCATCAAAACAGAAAATAAAAAGACATGATTAATTCATGCCCAAACTGTCCCCTACAGAGAATGGCATCCAGAGGTTAATTGATTTAACAAAGTTCAAATGAGACCATGAAGATTCCCCCGGACAGTTTACATAGCATCTATATACACTCAGGCTAGAAGAGTTCTAAAACATGGCCATTTCATGCTCTCTTCACATTCGAGGGACACTGAAGCTCGGAGAAATCTAGCTACTTTTTCTAACTTGCTTGACTAAAAAAAGGGTGAAGCCAAGACTAAACTGTCTTGTTGTTTCATCTTTTAGTGTGAGATCTGTCATATGATCTCTGTACAATGTGGTCCCCACCAGACACCTTTGCATGAGATCTGTCACATGGCCTCTGTATACTTCAGTCCGCATCACAAACCTTTTTTTTTCTTTTTTTTTTTTTTTTTGGTTTTTCGAGACAGGGTTTCTCTGTGGCTTTGGAGCCTGCGCTGGAACTAGCTCTTGTAGACCAGGCTGGTCTCGAACTCACAAAGATCCGCCTGCCTCTGCCTCCTGAGTGCTGGGATTAAAGGCATGTGCCACCACCACCCGGCTTACAGGAAGCCCAAGGGGCTTCTCATGGTTGTAAACAGGATGAGTGCAGGTGATGTGAACAGATACCATTGCGCGGACGAGCTTAGGCATCCATGGATTTTGGTACCTATAGCCAGTCACCCCACAGATACCAAGTAATAACACTATAGCTCTGTACCTAAGGGCTGTGTGTTCTGACCAGGTCTGGAATCATCAGGTCTCTCAGTATCTCCTGCCATATGCAGACATATGAACAGCCCTATGTACTGTCTACCAAGAACGAGGCATGTCCTACCTTCTGACAGTTTTCTTCTTATGGCCAATGGCCCTTCCTCCCTTCTTCTGTTGAAATTCTTTCCATGACAAGGTTTCTCCTTGTGGATGCAACTTATCTACCAATGACTCAATTAATAAACATGTTTTGACTGTCTACTATCTGTTTCACAATGACTCCTCATAGACATCCCAAATTCTCCAACCAATTCTAAGTTAGAGGCTTTTGATGATGCTGCTGTGGCATGGTGGCAGCCTTCCACCTTCTTGAGCACATGAGAGTGAAATAGGAAATGTCCTCTCATGGGGACAACAAATGGACAGATCCTCAAATCTTAGTTCATAATCAGTTACCCATTAAACCAAAATCCTTCTTTGTCAACAATGTATGGGACACGCCTACCTTATTCCTACCCTTTCTTCCTGTCTGATGCTAGGGGACGACCTATGGTGTCCCAGTGACAAGCTGGCTATAGATCCATATCTCACAGGAGAAAATACCCATCAACCATGAAGAGCCTAGTTAGAAATGCCATCCTCGTATCTGGTATGAGATTACAGACCTCAGAACACTCCAGCAAACAAATAAAGCCTGTTCTTTTATCTGACAGCCAGCAATCTCCATGTCACAGCCTGTGCTGCCATACATACTCTCTATGCCAGCTTTTATTCCTGTCATCACTGGTGAAGAAGTTCCCCTGAGTTCCATAGTAGGAAGACAAACAGCCTTTATCCGAGGCTTGGAATTTGAAAGGCAAACATGGATTAGTCTTGGGGAGAGCCACACATGAGGCTGGTGTGTATGACAAAAGGCTGCCTGGGACTCTTTCCCTTTCTTTTTAAAAATTCATCTATTTTCATTTTATGTGCTCTGGTGTTTGCCATGGGTGTCAGGTTTTCTCAAACTAGAGTTACAGATGGTTGCGAGCTGCCATGTGGGTGCTGGGAATTGAACCCAGGTTCTCTGGAAGAGCAGTCAGTGCCCTTAACCACTGAGCCATCTCTCCAGCCCCAGAACACTCTTTTAATTTTTTTTCCAGTTTTAGTTATTCTCAGTAAATAAAAATTGTATATATTTATCCTTTATCTCTCATCAATTTGTCGGTAAGACAAGTCCCAGAGACCCTACCTCCAAACAATGGCTATTGCCATTGCTTTTGATTGCCCACAAGAATTTGGCTGAAGGCTGAAGACACCACCTTTGGTCAAGAAATCAAGTTGGTACTAACTAGAAAGTGTCCTCCCTGCTGGCCTCCATTCATCGTACCACCGAGTGCTACGCGGATTGCTGGAAGGGAAAGGTCATCAACAGTCTTAGCCAGGTGTGACTGCCATGAACTACAAGAATGTCTTCCCATGTCTGGGAAGACATGCCCATGGTGGCAGTGCTGGTACAAACATAAGGGGGTTGCCAGCTGCTTACAGTACTATAAATCTGACTAAGAACTATAGCTGGGACTTCCCAGACCCTAGGGGTGAACCCACTAACATTCTGTTAAGTGAACATAGTATCAAACTGACCCTTAAATTTACATCGTACACCTAAAGGTTAGTTTTAACTCTCAGACTTTATCAGAAAAGATTCCTCCTGTGGCGGATGGCGGCAAATGCAGAAACTCACAACTGGTCAAAATGTAGATAATGGGTCGGTGGAGAGTTCAGCCACAAATGGACATCAACATCACACCCCACACAAAGGCTCAGGGACCACTGCAGAAGAGCAGACAGAACGATTGTAAGAGCCACCGAAACGGTGTTTTGTGGATGTGGCAGGACCTCTGAACTCATGAACTCCTTGCAGGTGTGGTATCTGCGCGGGATTAAGCAGTCAACACTTGAGCATGCAGTGAAAAGGGCTCATGACCCTCCACCCTGAGGAGCTGTGAGCAGCTGATGGTGTCTGGTAGAAGGAGGGTCAATTTTCTTTAAAGATGAAGGCCCTGGTAGGGAGTATATGGGCAGCCGAAACCACTCAATGGATTATGTTTTTAATGAGGACAGGAAGCTGGGGAGGTTGAAAGGTGGGGGTGACTCAGAAGTTAAGGGTGGACTGGCAGTGAATATGACCAAAATACATTGTATGAAATCCTCCAAGTTTCAGTTTAAATTTGTTTTAATTGTATATAGCTATCCTATACAACATGGCTTGAAATATGCACACACTAGAGAAAAGGGCAAACTGAGCTAATAACAGATCCAACGCCTCACATACTTATTTCTCCACGTCGGCAACACTTCAAATGTGCAGCAAGCCTGCAGAACGCACTGCAGTGCTGTGATCCGGGGCTGTCGTCATCCTGTACAAGCGACCTGAACCTACTCCATCTTAGCTGCAATTCCGCATTCTCCCACTTGTAGCCTCCATCCTACATCGCAGAAAGCATCCTGATTTCTTTCACTTAACTGCAACCTGAAGGAACTATTCTACTTGGGAAACATCAGCAGGAAACAAAAGCCAGAGCAGTAACCTGCGTTTATTAAAGTTTTCCAGCATATCTGAACTACATCCTGCCCAGATAAAAATCCTGTAATGGTACAAAGAAGGAAGCTAAGCTTTCTCATTTAGAGTAGTCATGACTGAGGCATACTACAAAACAACAGTTCTCTGGGCGGCTTGTCCATTTATTCAGCATCGTGGGCAGAAAACATGGCCATACCTTCCTACTGGCTCACACGCAGCCTTGCCTCCCACACACTTGCTTTAGTGATTTCAACACCGGCTGTTCAGGCAACCACGGAGAGAAGATGCAAGTGTAGGCTGAATCCTGGTCACTGGTGTGCCAAACGGCATTCAGTTCTAACTGAAAACTAAAATCTTGCTTGCACAAATGGGCTGGTCCAGTGTGGTCAACTGAACCAGTGCTCAAGTGTGAGACACACATTTTTCAGTCCCTCTGTACCTGCTCTCCCTGGAAATGTGGATTCAGCTGGCTTAACCCCTATCAGATTTTAACTCCTATAAATGTGAGATATCCCCAAGAAAGAAAAAAAACCCTCACACTAAAAGACTTGGAAAGTACACACATTTCACAGAAATTAAGCAAGAGGCAATAAATGGCAAGATAACCCTTCCAGCCCAGATTCTCAGCTACCCAAATGAAGTCTGGTAAATACTTACGATGCACAGGCAGCAGACCCTCCCGGGCTGCCAGCCTTCACAGGAGAACAGAAGAACAGCACACCATGTGCTCTGTGCCAGGTACCTGTGCGACACTTCATTCCCCTCTCCCTCACCTTGACTGTCCCCCTGCGGTAGGCTTCTTATTGCCGCTCTCCAGGCTCAGAACCCAAGCCTCGGAGTCTCACCCTGCTGCCCAACCAGCAGGCACTCTCCAGGAGGCCAGGACTTCTGGTGTACCGTGCCCACCTGCTCTCAGGGCCGTGCCACTTGGAACGTTAGTTCTCTAGAAACTGCTCTGGAGAAGGATGTGTTGGGGGAAACGGGCGGGTCACGAAAGAGGCTTCCTGCAATGCATGTGTAGTACTTTGAGCCATGAGAAAATGATGTGGTAACTAGGGATGCGAAGGGGATAAGAAACAGCTCCTTATTTTCTCCTAAATGAAACAGTCATGCTTCTTAAGGACAAGGGTCAGAATTCTTACAGTTAAAAGTAAAATACAGGGAATATGTTCACCTTTTGAAAAATCTCTAGCTTGTGTCACATTGGAACATTGTAGAACCTTCTAAACGTGTGAACTAGCTGACAGACATAGGGCCATCGGGGCAGGAATTGGGACTTATAGATTGGTCCTGCTTTGGGTTGAGTTCATCCTTCAAGGATGCAGCCCCTGAGATGCTACTCATACAGTAAAGAGCCCTAAACCCATGTATACACTAGCAACACTAAGGAGAATTAGGAGGGACTAGTGTGGGTTGTATGGGGGTGCAAGAGAGGGAATGGGGGCTGGGCTTTATCAAAACATGTAATATGCATACATGAATTTCTCAAATAATGAAAAAGAAGAGTGGGGCAGGATTGGGCTCGTTTCTCCCTTTAGCCACGGTACTCAGGGCCCAGCAGTCCTCACAACTCAGGAACTATAGGAGATACATTAGGCTGACGCATAGATTGATACCCACACTAGCCCATATGTGATCTACAAAAATAGCAACAGCATACGTCAATCCAAACGACCTACTAGTGGGCTATATATGCATATTCTCTTCAGCTAAAGGGGATGGGCATGGTATCTTGTTCTCCTTCCCCACAAGGGACCTATGGGATTGGAGGAAACTGATCCCTGCCTGCTGTTCTCCCCTTAAGACTCTAGCCAGGGAATACATCTTCATCGTAGAGTTTGAGAACGCAATAAACAGAAAGCTCCTTCAAGACACTGGGTATAGACCTCAGAAACATGCCGTGTAACTACCAAATGACCCAACTGTGCAGCTAACTTTTTGTATCGTGTGATTACTTTGTCCTTAAATACTTTATTTATACCCTTCCTAGTTCAGTAAAAAAAAAAAAAAAAAAAAGTCAAGAGGTTTCGTCACCATGAATAAAAAGCAGTGGCTTTAGCAAGGAGACAAAGAAGCTAACGCAAAAACACACATCTTCAATGTCTCTAAATGACCGAGAATGGGAATACAGATTTGTAAGATTCCAAAAAAGTTCCCATACAGGAAGTGCAAAGACACAAAGTAAATTCCAAAATTATTCTGAGGGTGTGAGCAAGAGTGCTAAATCCCTGGCCCTTCCCACTCTCGGAGCTCTCTACCACAGGCAGTATGAAGAGCTGGCTGGAGCGGGACACACCTGTGGCCCATCTGGGGGGAGCTGAGGCTCAAGGCTGAGGCAAGGGGATCATGAACTTGGCCAGTCCCAGCTCTGTGCCAGGACTCTGTCTTGAAAAAGAGAAAAAAATATGGTGAACCCTGGGTGAGGTGAAGGCAGCCTTGAGTCTGCCTTTGTGGTTCTAAATTCTGAGTCCCAACCACCTCACTGTGACTGACCACCACATCCATCTGCCCTAACCTGGAAAGTGCAGGCTTCCGCTCCTTAGTATAATCCTGTCCAATTCTAGATTTTTTTACTTGCAAGCATCAGATTCTGTGTTAACTGAGCCATGTTGGAAACAGAAACAGTCTGAACAATGTGGGAAGGCTTTCAGAAGCCCTATGCGGGAGCGGGGACCGGAAAGTTTAATGCCACATAGGCATGGCCAGAGGCAGTGGTCTCCATCCTGCCCACAGCTGGCAGGACATCCTCATGATGTTAGTTCACTCCATGCTAGACACTGGCTCCCTCCCATCATGCATGTCCACCTCGTGGTCACCTTGCTCCAAACATGCTAACACTATTGTCTATCTCTTGAATAACTGCTACCCATTATGGGAGTGTGTAGACAAGCTCATGCAGGCCAGTTGTTCCTCCATGCCCGAGCTTCTCAGGAGCTCCAAAGCCTGAGCTGTGCATAAGCCTCAGGTAGGTCACCCGACCCTTTCTGAAAACTTTCCCCATCTCTTTTGTGTTTAGGTGAACGAACACAGACTTCAAGGAGAGGCCAACAGGGCGGGGGGAGACATTCAAACAAGCCATCATCCAGGCTCAGGGATATTGCTCCTGGCACCATAAAGAAATAAGGTGGGGGCACATCCCTGGGGGAAAACAAAGCAAGGCAGATGGATCTATGTGTCCTACTTGGTGTCTGGCCATTTTCCCATGAAGCTGCAAAGACTGGATGGCTTTGATGACTATCCAGTATTACAAGGCATGATGACACACAGGTCCTGACAAGTCTCTGAGCATCCTGGTCAGAAGCATCTTAAGCACCATTTCTAAAAGGAGGCAGCCACACTGCACACCGCAGGGAGCTCTCCTCTTCCTGTGATCTGAGGGCCACACAATTGCAGTGCCGGGACTGCTAAAAGCTTTCTCTAAAGATGAGGGGTTGAAATAAATGGAAAGCAGGCAAGTTAAGTCCTGTGGCTTGAAATAGTTATCCTGAGCAACATTCAGGAGACTGTGGGTCTGGAACAATGGAATCTACCCTCCCATAGCTATGAGGAATGTATCCTTTTAAAATAACAAAGCCCATTTAAAAAACTCAGCTGGCATCTCAAGATGACAGAGCTGGTGCTGTTCTTTGTCACCAGCACCGTTCTAGACTTAATGATCACAAACCACCAGGCATCCACAGGGTCTGCGTCCTCCCTACCCCTGGACGGAATGTTAATGTTTCACAAGAAGAATAGCGGGCCGAGAAGAACCAACCAGCACCACCTCCGAGACCTAAAAACCCGGCCAGAGCACTGCATGTAGGAACTGAGACTCAGATCATCTGATCACTGGCTTGTGTTCCATAAGCTTCACTGGGCATCTGCCATGAGCCAAGTGTTAGCCTGGAGTTGAGGTGGACACATCCCCCAGCTCCTACCTAAGGAGCCTGTGTCCCAGGAGAGAGACAGATACCAAGAGACGCAAGCTTTCACATAGTGAGAAGTGTTGAACAGAAGACAGCCCAAGGAGAGGCAAGAGCAGAAAGGTCAGGTGAGGATGATACAAGGCCCTCCCCTAAGAGCAGGAAAGTCTCCTCGGAAAGTGAACAGTGATCAGGAAAGAGGCAGGCAGGAAAAGGAGTTACTATTTGCTAGGTGTGGTGGTAAACACCATAATCTCAGCTCCTGCACAGTAGAGATGGGAGGGTTAGGAGTTCAAGGTCATCCTTTGCTACGCAGCTAGCGGAGGCCAACTTGAGCCACGTGAGAACCTGTATCAAAAACCACGTGTGCACACAGGGGGGGGGGCAGGCATATAAGGACCTGGAATCCAACAGGAAGAAAGAACCATACACTTCAGTGTGCAAGAAGAATAAGAGTCTCCTTGACAGAAGGCAGAAGAGGCAGAGAAGTGTTTCTAAAGGAGGGTACTGGAAAGGTCACTGCTAGGTATGATAATCAAAGGGATGTGCAGGCCTGCTCGAGGGCGAAGGGAAGTCTGGAGTCTGAGGACGAGCCACAAGCTGCTGGGGTGACATAACAGAACGACACCACGGACTGAAAGTAGGCCAGGTCTTTCTTCACCAGAGAACAAACATAGCCATTTTTAAACCAACATGTAAAATCATCAAAACGGACATATCAGGTCGGGGCGTAGCTCAGGGGCAGAGCATTTGCCGAAAACACACAAAGCCCTGGGTTCAGTCCATGGCACCATAAGAACAGATACAATGGGTAAAAATGTGCATGTTACAGACCCAATTGTCCACTGTGGCATTCCAGGGCATGCCAGGTCTATCTCTCCTACATCTCTGAATGAACCGGCTCCTGTGGTTTCACTGAAATGAGTCTATCTGCCATGCTTTTATTCCATCCAAACACTGTTTCAATCTCTTTGCTTTAAAAAATTCTTTTTGATAGAGAATTTTAAAAAATGCTTCCCATCTTAAAAACTTGGTAAAATACAGGCAACAAACATTTGCTTAGGGAATGTCTTTTAAAGATTTTTAAAATTAAGTTTTGTGTATATGAGTTTCCATATGTGGATATTTGCATGCATATGCAGGTGTCCATGGAGGCCAGGGATCAGGGGCCCTGCACAACCCTGGTGTGAGAGAGTTGTGAGGCTCCTGATACAGGTGCTAGGAACCGAACTCAGGTCCTCCGGAAGAGGAGCACATGCTCTTAGGCACAGAAACATCTCTCTAACCACCAAGGACACACGTCTTCTTTAACAATTGTTTTTGAATTAAGATATAATTACATCGTTTCCCTCCTTCCTTTTCCTCCCTCCAAACCTTCCCATGTAATGCATGGCCTCTTTTTCTGTATTGCTGGTATAAATATGTATGTGGATATAAAACTGCAAACGTATAAATACAACTTTCTCAGTCCAGATAATATTACTTCTCTGTATATGTTTTCAGGGCTAACCAGTTGGGGAAGACTATTTCTCCACTCTCAGCATTCCTTGCTCGCTGGAGTGCTTTGTCTGGGGTGAGGCCTTGTGAGCTCCCGCCCTCACGTGGTTAACATGTCAGTTGATATTATCCTTGTTCAGGGCACACTGAGCAGGCATGCCGGTGAGACTTCACAGATGTAGCTTCTGGCATTTCTAGGGGACAAGGTCTCTCTCACGGCAAACTCCTTGTTCCTCCGCATCTTACAATCTTCCGGTCCTCTCTTCTGGAGTGTTCCCTGAGCCTGAGCAGGGGTAGCACAGCAGATGTATCCTGGGCTCCACTTCTGTGTGTTTTGATTGGCTGTGATTTACTGTAATGGTCTCCATCTGTTGAAAGAGAAGTTTCCTTGATGAGGGGTAAAGACTACACTTTTCTGTGGGTATCAGGATGAATGTCTAGAATGTGGTTAGGGCTTACTCTGGTTTAGTGAAGTGGCAGTTGCAGGCTCTCCTCCAAGGTCCATGATGTCATCAGCCCTGGGTCGTTGGCTAGGTCTCCTGCACCAGGCATGGTTTCCCTCTTGGTGGAGGGTGGGGCACAGTTTAAAGCGAAGAGTTCAGAGTCACAAGTACACCCACTGTGCAGCCGCCACCGCCCCCTAGTACTCCATACCTTCCCTAGCTGAATGTCTGTCCCTGTGAAGGACAAACATGCTCTCGACAACCTCAGTCCCCAGCAACCTCCATCCATCTACCTTGTTTCTAGAAACCGCCTGCAAGATTGATCCTTTGGGGTGTGGCTTCTTTCATAATGCCCTCAAGGTTTATCTACTTCAAAGATTGTCCCTCCTTCTCAAGGCTGGGTGATACTCTATTTGGTGCATATATACCCCACTATATTTATTTATTTATATACCCCCAATTATTTATTGCTGAGGGCATAGCTTGCATCCATATTTCTGTCTATTATGAATAACTCTGCTATGAGCACGAGTGTGGGCTCTGATATCCGCCAGCCTGAGGACGCCATGCAACTTCGTAGCTGAAAGCTAACAATTTAGGAAGACAATAGATGAGGGTTTTGCTCCAGCCTTCCTTTTCACTTGTAGATTGCTCGATGAGAGGTGGCTGACTCCAAAAGCTGGTGAAGGAATATAGGTGTGTGTGTGCTGGGGGAGGTGCCCCGGAAAAGGAATATGAATAGAAAATTCCTCAAGAGTTGGGGGGGCGCATTCAGAGTAGGAATTAGCTTGGGAGAGGCACAATAAACGCAAGGTCACGCTGTAAAGGACAAAAGAAGTCCAAAGCGGCCTTTGAACGGTGATGGTGTGAAAGCCTGTTTCTTCCTTGCGCCTCCGGGAACACATTTGGGGAAAAACACCAGTTTCTATGTTGGGGCGGACGGTCCCCGACACACGAGCATGCAAATATCCGAGTTCCTTTCCTGCTATGAGTTACAGCCTCTACTTCCCAGTTATCCGTGACTCGCAATGGTGTAGGGCAGGCTAGCGAGTTAGAGCTGTGTCCATGACTACTTGTGGACACCACAGGCCTCCCTCTGTCCCTGTGGACACAGAAGCAGACCCCTGCTCCCAGGCACACACCACACAGATACAAACCACTACCTCCGTGCTCACACATACCATTTGATCTCAGGAACTTGATGGGAACAAGTTTCCCATTCTCCCTCTAAAAGTACCTAGTCGGGGATGAATCCTTTATTGAACACTGGTTTCAGAAACCACTTGCACATCTCAGGCTAAGGAAAGACAATAGCAAAAGATGGCCCCCACATCTTTGGTTCTGTCACTAAAATCCTGCCAAATTTTCTGTACTAATTCCCTGTTTTCATGCATGTGTGTTACGAGTACACTGGTGTGGGTACATGGGTGCACACGTGTGTGTAGAGACCGGAGGTTGATGTCACGTGTCTTCCTCTATTGACCTCCACCCTATGTGTTGGGACAGGGTCTCTCTCCAAACTCAGAACTTCTATTTTGGGTTAGTCTGGCTAGACAGGCTTCCCTGTCACCACTTCTTGCAGGCAGGGATTACAGGCAGGCCTGCCATACCACCTGGCTTTTATGTGGAGTCTGGGAATCCACGATCAGACCTCACACTGGAAGTCCTCTGATTTGCCAAGCCCTCTCCTCGCCCATTCGTGATGTTTTACCACCTTACAGACTTTCTATAAATGAGGCTGAGCTTAAGCAGAGCTATTTATAAACCACATTCTGTTAACTATAACTGTGCGTATAATACTTATTCTTTGTTTTTCATTTATTTTATATAAATTTATATTGACCAAATGTCTTATTCACAATGTTTTAAAGCTAAGCTTGGTGGCTCAAATCTCTATGTCAGTTTCTGGGGAGACTGAGGCAAGAGAAACAATCACTTTTAACATAGTGAGACTTGATCTCAAACACAGACACAAATACATAAACACAACGCACAAAAAAAATAATATTTCACTTTGTGACTGGAATAGTCCAGCTATATGTACAAGGCCCTGGTTCAATCCCTTGAGCTAAAAAAAATCATTGTAAATAATTTTTTCTGTACATTTACATATGAACATTTCTACATAGAACTTTAAAATGTAATAATTTTAAAAACAGAGTAATACTAAGAAGGGAAGAAATCTTAAGTGAAATGTTTAACTGGATAGCTAGATCCTCATGCAGGACATGTCTGCATTCTGGGTTAATCAGCACGTGACACAAATAATTCAGTTAGTAATCAAACTGCAGAGACAGGGCATAGGATGGTAGTGGCCAGGGGACTGTCTGGGGAGGGGGATGGGAGGGTAGAGTTTCAGGAGTAGCTCGTCAGTTGGGACAGCTCCATGATGACGACGTGGATACACTACAGAAGAACACTCTTAGAAAGAGTGAGGTAAAAGTTACATGCACACTAGATCACAATTAAATTCTTTCAAGTAAGAACTTCATGGTTATTACTTAAATACACACCAATACAATACTGAACAAATGAGAAAACGGTAAGTAGGTAAAGAGGGGCCAACACAGGCACAATGGGAGTTCTGATAAGAAACAGAATAGTCACTCAAAATGATAACATGTAAAACTGCTTCCAGAGGTACTTTT
>JAQHUG010000214.1:2205369-2235314 GCA_028555095.1 Dicrostonyx torquatus | reverse complement strand
GTGCAGATGTGTGTCCTAGTGCAAGCTTGGAGTGTGATCGTAGATCTGGCTGGGAATGGCTTGGGAGCGGCCTGTGCGTCAGGGGCAGTGAGGGTGAATCTTGGAGAAAGCCTAGGGGTTGGTTGTGGTACAGGCAGGGGTGGACAGACTAAGCAGGGACATGGGATGTGGGACCCAGGCTAGCTAGATCCTGGGGCTTAAGGAGGGTGGGAGAAGAGGGAGGGTAAGGTAGATTCATAACACTAAACCCTGGAAAAGGATGTTTAAGCTACCTTTTTTTTTTTTTTTTTTTTTTTTTTGGTTTTTCGAGACAGGGTTTCTCTGTAGTTTTGAAGCCTGTCCTGGAACTAGCTCTTGTAGACCAGGCTGATCTCGAACTCACAAAGATCGGCCTGCTTCTGCCTCCCGAGTGCTGGGATTAAAGGCGTGCGCTGCCACCACCCGGCCGTTTAAGCTACCTTTAACATGCTCCACCAACAAGGAAATTCCAAATATTTTTCTTTTGCATGCAAGTCATAGGAAATTTTAGAACTAGAGATGTCGACCGAGGCTGGCAAATTCTGACTCTTGCCTGCACTGCCCTGCTTGTTTTACACATGGTATTACTGAGCACTAGCTAGGCATTCACTTACGCATGGTCTACGGCTGCCTTCTCATTGCGACAACAGACTGAGTAGTTGCCACAGAATCCCCCACAGCCCACAAAGCCCAAAATATTTACTATCCTATGCATAAGAGGGCTTAGACATCTCCAGAGGGTGAGGGGACCACTGATGGCTCTGTTTACACATCTGGTGTCTACCATGTGGATACAGTACATGGGCTGTGTCCATCTCTCTTTCCAACTCTCCCCAGTCCCAGGGAGCCTCTTTCCCTTCCTTCCTACTTCCTGTTCTATGGGCACTTCCCTTCCATCCTGTCGTCTTTTCTATTAACATAGGTCTTAAAAATAAAATCATTTTCAGGCCGTCTGGCTTTGCTTTCAGTATACAAAGGAAAGTCTCTGTAACAACACTCATTTTTCTCTTACAATAAATCTTGTTTTTCATGGTTATAGTCTCTCTAGAGACTCAAGAAAGTTAGCTTTGGGACTCAAGGCAGAGTAATGAATTCTTTGTTCTAGATAGACCCTGCTTCTCTCCCAAAGCAACAACTGCCCTTGATTTAACTGGCACAACACACAGTAACATGCTTCCCAGGAAGAAAAGGAAAATGGGTCAATTCAAATTCTCATAAATATTATTCCTTCAATAACTAGAATAAGAGCTGAAACAGTTTTCACGGAGCCGTGGGAAGTGAGATGTGGAGTGCAATGTAGAAACTGGGGCCATTTTCAGGGGACAGCCACAGGAGCCACGGGAGCCATGCGAGCCACGCGAGCCACGCGAGCCACGCGAGCCACAGGAGCCAGGCTCTGCTAACCAGCAGCTGCCCTGGAGTTCTCCTGTGGGGGTCATGTCATGGAACATAGGAAAAGGAGGACAAGTGGATGTGTGAGCCAAATTTAGGACCAGTTGTGGGTAGAGGTAGGAGAGGGGTAGCCTCAGCTCACACCGTGAGAAAGACTTTAGAGGGGTACAATGTCTGTACCCATAAGTCTGTATGGCCCACAGGTACTAAAAGGTATATAGACCTCAGCCCCCTCACACCTCAGACACCAATAACAAGAAGCCAAAGGAACACTACCTTCGACAAGGACGCGAACCTTCTGCCTCCAGAGTGAGTAGTCCTACCCAAGGCAGGCTCTTCAGATCATACACACTGTTTAACAGAGGAGCTCACTGTGCCCAGTCCAAGCACCCATGGTGGAGCCTGCCAGCTGAGGAGCCCTGGGTACACCCAGACAGGACTCCACCAACCCCTCATTCAATGGAGAGAGAAAGCATGTACAGAAAAGATGCCTATTCCCTCTTCTCATCAACACTACAGACTTCAAAGGAGCATCATGAACCACCAAGCCATTAAAGAAAAAGGAAGTCACAAAAGCTCAAAAAAAAAATTAACAGAGGCCGGGCGGTGGTGGCACACACCTTTAATCCCAGCACTCGGGAGGCAGAGGCAGGCGGATCTCTGTGAGTTCGAGACCAGCCTGGTCTACAAGAGCTAGTTCCAGCACAGGCTCCAAAGCCACAGAGAAACCCTGTCTCAAAAAAACAAAAACAAACAAAAAAAAATTAGCAGAGAAAAATGTCCCTGGTACAAACATGAAGTTTATTTTACTCAATTCTAATTAAGACTATCAAACAGAAATGAACAAATAATACAACCAGAAAATCACACAAATACTAAGGAAATTGACATAAAATATGAAGGAGAAGAAAAAATTCATTATGGTTATTGTCCCGGTTTCTTCTTGATGCTTCGGTAAAGCCTGGAGCAAAATCAACTTGGGGAGGAGAGAGTTTATTTCAACTTACAGTTTACAGTCTGCCATCAAGGGAGTCTGAGGCAGGAACTGAAGCGGAGGCCAGGAGGAGCACGGCCGACTGGCTTGCTCCTCAGAACTTGCTCAGTTGATCTTCTTATATAACCCAGAAATGCCAGCCCATACCAATCATCAATCAAGAGAATATCTCCCAGACATGCCCACAAGCCAATATGATGGAGACAGTTCCTCAGCTGAGCTTGTCTCTTCCCAGGTGACTCTAGTTTGTGTCAAAGTGACAAACATTAGACAGAATAATTACTATCTGAGAGCAGATGACTCTCGCCTGGTCGGCTGCCCCCAACCACCAACCTGTATGAGCTGACCTGGCATCACAGAGATCATCTTCAGCTAGACAGAAGGATGTGCCAATCAGCTATCAGCGTCAGCCTGTGCTAGGGAGGATCTGAGGCAGCCCAGAGGGCAGGCCATAGCCACTGTCAGATGTTTGCAGAAGTGTTTGGCATAGTAGTTCACACCTGTTTCCTCATCGTTTTTGCCCAAATTGATCAAGAAGCCTGGTTTTCACTACAGACAAGCCTGTTGCTCCCAAGTACATCTTGGAGAAAGGACCCAGAGAGCTGTACATAAGTGACCTGGACCCCCGAGACCTCCTGTGCTTCTCTCCCACTGTCCCCCACAATGCCCATTTAATAAAGTTTTGCACAACTATATACTAGACAATCTCTGTGTCATGTGACTTTCCTGGAAAACACACGAGACATGGCACCAGAGAAACAATCGCACCCAAGTCTATCCCAGGGACTCTCAGTTCACTGGGGTCACGTTCAGGAGCATGGGTTGGAGATTGCTTTCAGAAGCACGGGTGACTCACAGGCAGCCCCAGTGTGGGTGACAGAAAGCCACATCACCAGAGGTGCCTGCACAGCTGGCAGTTACGCCCACAGAAGTCTCCTCTTCTCCAGCAACTGCTTCTGCTCATAGAACCTCACAGATGGACCTGGAAGACTCGAGCTTTCTGAGCACACTGAGCTTCCTCAGCCCTGTGAGACCCTTTCTCCCCTGAGAAGTGCTGCACCTTGGAAGAACGGCAGCACAACACTCTGGTATCCATTCTGTCATCCCTGCTGCGGTTATCATTGAAGATTGCATTAGATGGTCCTGAAGATGGATTTGAACAAATGTCCCAGATTGAAAAGCAAAAGGCAAACAAACTGAAGAAAGCTACAGAGTGAGCCCAGGAGATCTGATATTTCAGCAGTTCTGTTCAAAAGAACCTAGACCATGCAGGCCAGAAAATAACCAAATTACAAACCGGGCAGTGGTGGTGCACGCCTTTAATCCCAGCACTTGGGAGGAAGAGACAGGCAGATCTTTGTGAGTTCGAGGCCAGACTGGTCTACAAGAACTAGCTCCAGGACAGCCAGAGCTGTTATAGAGAAACCCTGACTCGAAAAACCAAAAAAAGAAAAAAACCAAGTTACAAGGCATTCAGCACCAAAGAAGAGACATTTGAGAGGGTAAGGCCTCCATGCAAGCCTGGGGAGGTATCTGAGCACCTAGAATAGAGAGGACTCCAGGCAGGAAAAACAGGTTGACTTACCAACCATGGTTCTGTGGCGTTTGATATGGAAACGATGGTGCTTCCAAACAGGAAGAATAAAGCCTGAAAAACCTGACCGATGCCAATGGAGAGCAAGCAGGAGCCGGGGAAGAGGTTTTGCATTTCTGTTTGCGCCTCATCATACTCCCTGAATTTTAACTGCCATGAACATATATTACTTTAAAGTCAGAATTGTGATCACCATCACACCCTTAATTATATCCAGTAGCCTCCACTTATACCCTGGTTTGCTTTCTGTGGCTTTCCCACAGTCAGTCATGGTCTGATGTGAAAAATTCCAGAAATAATTGATGAATTTTAAACGCCATACTAAGCAGTGTGTTAGACTCTCATACCATCCTACCCTGTCCTGCCAGAAACATGACTTATTCTTACATACAGCATCCCCAACTGTATGTGTGCATGACTCTTTGGTCATCTAGTCACTAAGCCATCTGTGTTTCCGTGTCAAAAGTTGTGCTAGCAAGTACTGAGGTAACCATTATTTTACTTAGTAACGGCTCCAACATCCAACACACAAGAGCAGTCATGCAGGCAACTCAGATGCAGAAAGGGGTGAGAAGTGCTTCCCTGTGTAAACAACAGAAAACGCTCCATCCAGTAAGAGAAACAAATGTGCTAAGGCGGCTACAATGTACAGTAAGAACAGACCTTCTATTCACCAAATTGAAAAGGAAACCTCAGACTGCAAAAGCTATGCCTACAGTGCAAAGTAAGAACAAGGAAACACGCAGTCTGCAGAAGGCTGGACATTGGCCAAGCTTTCGGGCATCGCCTGGGAGTCTTGGGTGGTGTGCCCTGTAGATAAGGCAGGGCTGGCTATACCACTTCCAGTGCCAGAGAACACATGGTGCCAGGTTCTTTCTCCTCAGCGCAGTACCGCTTAGCTCCCTCTGATTCCACCCTTATCACTGAAAGCCATGCATCATCTGGGCTGGGAGGAACCCTGAGTGTAACTTGACATCACCGGACACTAAGAAGATTCTGGGGTTTCTCTATGGTTGTGGTTGTTAACGCTGGTGTTTGGTTATTAATGACAGAATCACACACATATACACACACAATCAGAATAATAGAGTAATAGTGTATGTACATTATTGTATTGTATATATATGTATGTACATATTTGTATGTGTCTATACATACATACATATTTGTATGACTTTAAATATGTGTCTATGCATGTATGTACTTGTGTGTGTGCGCATTTGTGTCCATGTATATATTTATATATGCGCTGGTTGTATATACATGCATGTACGTATTTACATGTATGTACATTGACATGTGTTTGTGTGTATGTACATATAAGTATGTGTGTGCATATTTGCATGTATGTGTCTATATCACAACATGACAACTTTGAGCAGCAGCTGTACAATACGTGTCGTGACAGACTGGCAGCTCTGTCAACCTATTTCTGTTTCAAGAGCCAATACCACTGTGTCCCACACCCTTTAATGTCACTCAAGGGTGCTGCCAAGCCAGGAAAGGGGGCCTGATGACACCAAGTCTGCATGTGGGTATGTCGCAGGTGTATAATAGATGTTCTGTTTTTCCCTTTTGCTGACACTGGGCCAAATATCAGTTTCTATAAAGATACTGTCTTTGTGAGTATTCTATAAAAATACTGTCATTTCAACCGAAAAAAAAAATGTTTAGGTATAACTAGAAAATAATGATTTGTTAAATCAGAAGACTTGATAAGTTTATGTTCAACACGGCCAAGATGCTTGCCCAGTACTATAGAAGGAAGAAGACAGAAGGATCCCTACTGGCTGTCAGCTTCTTTCGAGGTTCAGTAAGAGGCCTGGTCTCAAAGGTGTAGGGCAGAAAGTGATGGAGCATGACACTCGCTCTTTTAGTCTGCCCTCTCAGGCATGTGCACACACTCAGGAGGTGGTGGTCTCGGCAGGGAACCTACACACATTCTCCCGTTTGCTTTAAACTGAACCTAGACAGCATGCAATGCCTCTCAACAAAGCTCCACACAGACACTTGCACCCTGCACTGCTGAGGAAATGACCAGAAAAATCTGCACAGATTCAGCACAGACGCCTTCTCCCTGAGTATGGCTGATCTACAGTTAGAACCACAGATACAGACCCCAAACACCCAAATGACTCATTTTGACTGATCTCATTACAGGTGACAAGCCTGAACTAATCTTATAATTAGATGATGGCAAAGTTTATTTTTCAAATAAAATTTTACTGTCTCATCATGTTTCCAATTTTCTGTACAAGACAGTCAGCTTAAGTTTTAAGTCTTCATTTCAGAACAATTAACTTTCATGCCCATCTGAAGAGCCCCATTTGGGCTGGACAGATAACTCAGCAGTTAAGAGCACTGGCCGCTCTTGCAGAGGACCCAGATTCAATTCCCAGCACCCACATGACAGTTTACAACTCACATCCACCAAGCATGAACATTTTACATACATACATGTAGGCAAATATTTACGCATACAAAAAGTTTAGATTTGTTATGGTAGATTCGGGTATTTTAAAATCTGAAATTTTAAGGTAATCCAGGTATTCTGCCATGCACTGGGAAACCAAGCACTCAGAAAGATGGAGGCATGGTGGTTAGGAATGTAAGGCCAACCACAGCTTTATAACAAGTTCAGAGCTAGCCTGTACTACAAGAGGACGGGGTGAGACTCTGGGGCTGTTTACTACAGGTCTTTGCAGCCGCTGATACAAACGAGTACTTTATTTACATTTACTGTGTCCCCATATCTCTCACACACACACCTAAAAATGCCAGCATTTTAACACTCCTGGATCCTCCAGGCTTACATCATAAATCACTGCCTACCGTACTGCACGGTGTCACGTAGGTAATATACGACACCTGTCAACTACAGGTGAAGAAGAGAAGATAGTTCATCACTACAGGAAGCCACCATTTCAGACAGGACTCAAGAGTGAGATGTGGGTCAAATGCACAAACAAACCTTCAGGTACGTGTTCAGGAAACTAGTACATGCCAGGACAATGAGAGTTAATAATGTACTGCATGCCTATGTTGATGACGGGAGCTGTCTGATGGGCTCACCACAAAGCACCAGCAGGCAACTGTCAGCCGACGGATCTGCTAATTAGTCTGGCTGTGGGACAGCCATCTCATGAGATGTACTAAAACACTATTTTGCCACCTTTATTGACTATAGCTCAATAAATCGGAGGGTGAAAGATCAGCTTAATGCAGGGATAGAATCCAGGTAGGCCTGGCATGCTGAGAAGACATAGAGATCCCATTCTCAACTTGCCAGGTTTCTGCACAGGAAGCACTTGGATGTACTTGGTCAGCACACAGGAGGACACATAGCCAGACCCTCCCGGAGAGCAAAGGGAACCCATTACAGCTACCAGATACTGCGGTCTGAATGTTAAGTGATTCCCCTGAAGACCCATGTGCTGCATTCTTGTTCCCAGGGCAGCACAAACTGGGAGGTGATAGGACCTTTAGGGAGATCCCTAGGTCACTGCAAGGTCATGCTCTTAAAAAGAAGAACAAGATTCCAGTCCCCTCTCCCACACACTCACACACACTAGATGAGCAATTTGCTTGTTTCCCACAATGCTTCCTACTCACTGCAGGCCTAGCAGCAGCAGGCCGACCAGCCACGAGCCAAATCCTCTACAAACGGGAGGCAAAATACTCCTTTTCAGTTTATATGATTATCTCAGGGTACTTGGGGCTCTATTACATCTATTTATTTGCTTATTTATTTGGGAGGCACATATGGGCATGTATGTCACAGTATACATGTGGAGGTCAGAGGATAGCCTGCAGGAACTGGTTCTCTCCTTCCACCACGTGGGTCTCGGGGATCTCAAGCAAGCCTTCAGGCTTAGCAGCAAGTACCTTCACCCACTCGCCCCCACTCAAGATATTTGTTGAAGGTAAATGAAGCATCTAAAGGAACCCGAGAGTGTGTGACATTCACCCAGATGATGGCGTCTGTGGTGGCAGTCCAAGGGCTACCAAGAAGGGTGGGGTTCTAGATCAGTGGTTCTCAACCTTCCTAATGTGGTGAACCCCCAACCATAAAATTATTTTGTTGCTACTTCATACCTGTAATTCTGCTATCATGACTCTTAATGTATGTGACATGCTCAGGATATCTGATATGTAATTCCCCCACGGGTCACAACCCACAGGTTGAGAACCGCTGTTCTAGAGGCTGAGAGGAAGCTGTGTCAACACCTTTCTCCCCATGAGTCGCTACCCACAGGTTGAGAATTACTGTTCTAGAGGTTGAGCAGAGGCAGTGCCAACATCTCTCCTTCTGGGACCATCACACCAAAGACACTCTGCCGTGGTAAAATGCCTCCTCCCCACAGGATCTGAACTCACCAGGAAGTGTGCAAAGCATAGGCGCAGAGTTTCTTACCATATGAAGCCATCAGAAGAAACCACCACAGGCTTCATTTTGCTCCCTTCACTGCAGGAGAACCCTAAGGTGCCATGCTGCTGACCTCTTCAAAACTCCCCATCAAATCCCCCTCCCCGCAAATAAAAACCTGAAATACAGAAGGAAGTGTTGTTACAGAAGCAAACCATACGGACAGGATGCTGTGCCGAGTCTGCTTCCCTTGGGAGAGGCTTTTAGGACGAGCCAGCAGCGGTCTCTCCTGTGGGGGCTGCAGGTTTGAGGACAGTAGATGGCCAGAGAGAGCAGAAACATGTGTATGTCTGATGAGCCTGGAATAGAGTCTGCAGCTTGAGCAGGAAGCCTGTTCCAGTGTTGGTTTCTTAATCCAGAAAGGTCTTCACTGGCGAATAGCAGTGGAGAACCATGCAGGGGTGATCTCACATCAAGCCAGCAACCTGGCTCCCAAAACGTCCAGAAGAAAAGAAAAGATGCCTTCGTGTCCCAGAGAAAGCATTCTCATTCAAGCACATGGCCAGTGCAATGGGGATTACGGTTGCGAGCACAGGTCCTCAGCTCACTAGTCAGCCAGTCGAGGCTAATCACAGAGCCCCAGGTCCCAGTGAGAGACTCTGCCTCAAAAAAACAAGGTAGCTATCACCTAAGGAGGAATGACAGCCAAGCTTGTCTTCTGGTCTTTGTGTGGTGTGTGTGTGTGCGCGTGCACGTGCATACTCACAAGACTGTTCTGTGCCTGCCTGTATACACACACACACACACACACACACACACATACCTACACACAAATAAAATAATAAATTCTGGATTAGTGAGGTTGTGGGCATAAAAACATAATGAAAGTCTCCTAAGGAAAACTTTAGGGCTATTTGTGCAACCTCTGTAATGTTAAGAGGGAAATATGCAGAAACTATGAAAGTGAAAACGGACATATGACTGAAAAGTTTTAAATATTTCAAAAGACAGCAAGAACTGAGCCCAGTAAGAAGATATTTCCGAGATAGAATGAAGTAGCTAGAAAAGTCACATGAAATGAAAACAGATGCCAAACTTCTTTCGTCAGGTTAATAAAATCACTCAAGGTTGCTAATATTCCAGGTCTCATGGGTGGGGAAAAATCAAATCCTTATGCAAGGCTCGGGGGTGAAAATGATTATAACCTTCTCCCTCAACTAACCTAATGACACCTAACAGAAGTCCAACCTGGACACCCTTTGACTAGTAACAATTCCACCCCCAGGACATCACTATCAGAAGCAGGCACTGGCATCTAAGACCAGCAGCATCAGACACATAGGATCTGTGTCACCGGGAAGTTCCCAGCAGCAGAGAAAGTGAATAAACCATGGTAATCTGCAGTGTGGACTATTACACAGTCACTGAAAGAATAGATTAGAAATTGTCACCAATTGTGACAAGGGCCTAGTCACTACACATCTCACTTTAAAGGGAGCCACAGAGTGCAATGCGGGTGGTAGAATCTCAGCTCCATATTCTTTAAAACAAAAGGATGCATTTGATAGACTAGTGACTGTGAAGTTCGCTGAGGGACATTACACACCACTGGCAATGTCAGCTACCTATCGGCAGAGCACAGTGGAGAAGACAGCGTGTTTGTGCATTTCCTGGATTTTGGTTATGGCAACAATTACATACCGCTTTAGGACTATTCTTAGAAGTCTGGCGGCATTGCTCTTACAGGGAACACAAAGGCTTAGCTTCTTTGCCAGCAGCTGTTGTGCAGGTGATTCCAAAAGTACTTATTCAGGGTCCTGGGCACTGACAAAATTAGAAGGAAAATGATGAAACAGCTCCCCAAAGGAGTAACTGGTCAAGATGCCACCAAGCTCCGGGCTCTCAATGCACTGCCAATCACCACTCAATCACGCCACAGGGTCATGCAGAGAGAGGTGACCTAACTCCTAACTTGTTGGACAATGCAGCCTGGGACAGGAGACCATATGAGGGATGGCCCTCAGAAGCACCATCTGAGGCCACAGCTGTCCCGCCTCATCTGCCTCCAGCTTTGCCAAGCCCCCCTGCTATAATTTAGCTATAGAGTATCCATGAAAGGTCCACGAGGTAAGGACTTCGTTTTGCACTGCACTAATGGAAAAGGGTGGAGCCTACTGGGAGGTCTCATGACCTAGAAGGGAATGGTAGGTTTCAGCCCATCCTCTTCCTTCCTCTTTTTGCTTTCTGGTTCAAAGTAAGCAGGATATACACTCCTACCACAATGCATTGCCTTGCCACAGACCTGAAAGCAATGGACTAGATGGTCAGGAACTGAAACCTCCACATGGCAATCCCATAGGTGTACATACAAAGACACACACATATACATAGAGATACATATACATGTATATATTCACACAGACATATATATACACATTCACACATAGACACATATACATAGTCACATACATGTACGCACACAAAAACACATATACACAAGTACACACACATACATATACACACATACACATATTCACACATACACAAATATACACAGACACATACATATAAATATACACATTCATATACTGACACAGATACATACACACCCACACACATATAAATGTATACACACATACTTACCCACACATATACACATCTCTCTCTCTCTCTCTCTCTCTCTCTCTCTCTCTCTCACACACACACACACACACACACACACACACACGGAACTTTTAAGTTTCCTCAATGTCCCAGTGTAATGTGTCTTTAAATTTCTCTTGAACCTTCACCTTTCAGGCACGGTTAGGGCTTCTCCTAAGGAACAGAAGGTGTGACAGCCTTGCCAAAGTGGGTTCCTCCAGCAGCCGACTCTCCTCCATCTCTGCTACCTGGACAGCTGAGTGTCATCTTCAGTTAGGCGCTTGGTGCTTGCTGTTGCTGTTTTGCTTTGTTTTGTTTCGAGACAGGGTTTCTTTGTGTCCTGGACACCTTGGTGAGTCTAAAGTGAGCAGTTAAGCTCAAAGCCACTTCTTGGCTCAGTGACTTATTTCTTCTTTGTTCATTTCAGAACACTCACCACAAGGAGCCAGGACTGTGTGAGGAGCAAGCCCTGAAAAGACGCTGGCTTGATTGTGTGTCATTCCCCTGGCTAAGACAAGGGAGACACCTCATGGAGATTCAAAGGGAGGGAACTGTCCAAGGACCTGAGCAGTAGGGAGACCACCAGGCCCCAGTGAAGGGGCCTAGGACCCATGTAAAAGGGATTGTCAGACTCGGTGCACAGTAAGTACTCAATAAAGTGAGAACTGGTTTCCTCAGAACTACTGTTTCCTCAATACAAGAACTACTGATACAATGATTCTTCAACAGGTCCAAACCACCAATGATCTAAAAAGTTTGAGGCAGCAATGAAGCACTCCTTTCAGAAGGTTCAGAGCAGAATACAGCGTGAAACCCACTGCGAGTTCCATAAAAGCCAGTTACCTTAGTCACCTGTCTATAAGGAAGACCTTTCAAGGGAGTTCGGGCAAATATATTCATTATCCATAGGGGACTGATCTCAGGAACTCCCAGCCCCCATGGTCGGATGTTCAAACCTCTTGTATGTCATACAACTTGCATATAGCCCACACATGTCTTCCTACACGCTTTTAAATCATTTTCAGGCTGCCTATGATAACTAATGCAATATAAATCCCATGCAAACAGTTGCTATATTGTATTATTTGAGTAATAATGACAAAGAAAACTCTACACACATTTCTGTATAAAAACAGGGTTTTCCTTAATTTTTTATCATTCTGTGGTTAATTGAATCCATGGGTCCAGAAGCTGCTGGTGCTGAGGGCAGACTGTATAAGAAAAACAAAGAATTACCTATCCACAACCACATCAGCAGGCAAGCCTGTCCCAACTGGAACTAGCCATTCTTTCTGCAGGGCAGAGACGACATGTAAAAATCTCCACGGCCATGCTGGAGATGCAGCTCAGTGGCAGAGCACTCACCTCATATGTACGGGGATGTTCCATCCCCAGTCCAAGGAAAAATCAAGAGAATTTTAGAAACGCTCATAGCTGATTAAGTAGGAAGGTTACAAAGAAGCCTGTGGGATGGAAGGCCAGAATGTAGGAGGTAAAATGTGTAAGCTCTTCGTGGTGGCTTCAGTGCTCTTCTCTAGAGCCTGGAGAAATGCAAGCACACAGCCTAACACCAGGCACGACTCAGAACTGGGGGAAACCAGAACCCAGCCACTATAACTGTTGAAGACGACAGCATTTTGAAACACAAACCGCATTACTGTTTTACACGGTCAACTTAACTCCTGAAACGAAATGCAGGGGATGTGTATTTTAATGCTTTTCTGCTGCCTCCAATTAATGTTTTCTTTTTAAGGCTTATTATAAAAAGGCAGTTCTCTTTGCAAACCCTGGGGAAATTCAGCTAAGGCTCAGAGGAGGTGGGGGAGGCTCAGGAAAGAGTCAGGAAGCCTAATTTCACCAGTCTGCCACCTGTAGGCTGGTTCCAGCAGGCTGAAACTCAGTACCCACTAGACAGACATGAAAACAATGCATATTAAGTAATGCTAAAAAACCGAGCAACAGATGTGTGGAGACTATATATAGGGGCGGGATTGGACCACGGCTCCCTAGAGGCGGCCGCCCACCTCCTCTCATCGCTCTGAACACTGGGAGCTGTGACCACACGTTCTGTCAATCCTAGTTAGCTCTCCAAGATGAGCCCCCCCCCCGCCTGAAAGAAGCTTTGAAAATTAATACCCCCATTAGGATGAACAGCCACACCTGCATCGATCCTTGTTTCAAGGGTAGTTTTGCTAGGATCTCATTTTAAACCAGACAAGGAACTTGCAAGAACAAAGGCCATTACAAACAAAATAAATTTTAAAAAAGCAAAACCGGTTTTTTTTTTCCTAAAATTAGAAAAGTTAAGAACAAACAGCGATCATTAATTCCAAAGGCTTGGTTTTGGTCTGTGTACGCGGAATTTAAATGCATAGTGTTCACTGGAAGCCTGTAATGTATTTGTGCACCATCGACCAAATGTCAAGAGTTCTCGAAACAAGTGCCGGTCTTTATAAAAAAAAAAAAAAAATACCCGTGCCGCATTTATCTCCTAATTCCCATAGGCCCATTCTTTATTAATATAGAAAATAAGCAACTTTTATCAACACGCCACAAAATACCTAAATAAATAAATAAACCATCTCCGACCCAAGGTTTCTTTAATAAATGTTTCCTAGGGGAAGATATGAGAGAGTCAAGAACCTGAAAATCAGTCTAGAGTTCAAAAAGCACACTCCTGGCTCCCATTCGCCAGCCGGTCAAGCAGGATAGTTCTGGAATTACGAAAGAAACAAGACAAACAAGACGTCTCCGTGTCCGGGAGGTGAGTGACCAGAGCGGGACCAGTCGTTCTCCCCCCTGGACTGACCCGCAACCGAACGCGAAGCATCGCACGCCTCCGGCGAAAGCCGCAGCGAAAGGAGCCACTCACAGCGGGCTCAGCACCCGGGCTCTGGCGCCCCCGCGCCGCGCCGCCTCGGTCACGGTCGCCCGCTGCCCGGGTCGGTCATTGGTGAGAAGAGCTCCCAGCAGCTGCCCCAGACGGGAACTCTCCACCGACCGCCACCCGCCAGGTGGCGAGGGGAGGGCGTCTGGCTCCTTTCCCCTCCGAAAAGTAACTCCAACGGGCGCAGCGCGTTGGAGCGGCGGTGCGACTCGCGACGGTCCCCGGAGTTCCCCTGCCCGGGACTTGGAAACTGCACCCAAGCCACGGCTGCCAGACCCGGGCGTCCGCGCCCCCACTCAGTACGGGCCGCGTCCCCGTCACTGCAGCTCCCGGTCCCGGCCAGCGCCACCGCCGCAGACACTCACCGAGAAGCCGGCCCAGAAAGGGCAGGAGTGGCGCACGCGGGCCGAGGTGGTGAGCGCCAGCGCCGCGAAGCTCACGGCCACGATGAGGCATCCGAGCGCCATCTGCGTGGCCCCGAGAGCCAGCACGATGCGGGAACGGCCCGGGCACTCGCGCAAACGGGACAGGCTGTGGGGCAGCGCGTGCGGGCGCGGCGTGCGGGGGCCGCCGGCCGGAGGCATCGCGCCCCGCAAGCTCTTTCCGCGCTGCGCTCCTTACAGAGGAGCCGAGGCAAGTTGCGCCGGCTGCAGGGACCGCCTCCCCGTGGATAGCAGAGGCTGCGACGCGCGGTCACCGCTAGCGGGCCGGGCCGGCCAGAAAGCCGGGCTCCCGCAGCCCGCGCCGATGCCCGCGCCCATGCCACCGCCACTGCGCAGGGCCCGCCGGCCGCGCTGCGCCCTCTCCGGCTCCCCCGCCCGCCCGCGCGCTCCCCCGGCCGAGCGCGGGCGCGAGCCTCCGTGCCGGGCGCGAGCTGCCGCGGGCTTCGGGAGCGAGCCTAGCCGCTGCGCGCTGGGCCCGAGAGGGAGCGGGAGCCCAAGAGGGGACCAGGCGCGGAGCCGGGAGCGGGAGAAGTCGCAGGTGTGTCCTCCACGCTGGCGCCTCCTCCCGGTCGGTGGAGGATCCCGAGGAGAGAGCGGACCGAGTCTCCACAAGAGCAAGGGTAGCGAGCGGGCTCCGCGGGGAGCCTTTGGATGAGGCGTGGGAGCCGGGCTGCAGGACCTATGGCGCTGAGGACCAGGAGCCCAGGGACTACTCTGAGCCCCAGGCGTGGCGATCTCCAGACCCTCTGCAGGGCAGAAACCGAGATAAGCCTGGACGCTTTCTTGCAGTTCCAGAATCTCCCTAGCAGCCACCTATTCCGGGGACACGCAGTTGCCTTCGATCCACCTTTCCTTCGCGGGGCTCTTTATAAAACAAGTCCCAAGTTTGGGCTTTAAAACAACGTGCAAGGCGAATGTAAATGGACACAGTAACAACCTATTAAGCCGCCTATAGTCCCCCTGGCCAACAGTTTTAAAAACGCCTGGCTTCCTTGGAATTGCAAGGAAACCTGAAAATTAGGTCGTCGTAATGGCTTTGTGGCCCTGTTGATGGGACAACTTTAAACCTATTCGTGTTGAAAGAGTCCTAAAGAGTTAGGAGTATGAAGGCTTGACCGAAAATTAGGAAGCAAAATTGAAAAGGATAAAAGGCAAAGGCCCTTCTTCCACCGCCCCTTGACAGGATTTATGGAGCCCCACTCCCACCCCACCCCGTGCCTCGGTTGGATTGGAAATACTGAACGGTGTCCTGAAAACATCTCAATTGCTGGTGCTTGAAATTTCAGCATTAGAGATATTGATTCCTTTGGGGCTTGACGAGCCTCTATTAAAATGCAAATTCCCTTGAAGGGGCCATAGCTCAAGCCTTTATCAGCCAACACCTTACCAGGGATGGGATTTATTTTCCAATTTAACTGGATGGGCAAGGGATGAAGAGAGAGGATGGGAATCCCGGGATAAAGTGGCTGACCTCAAAACACTGGCCTGTGACCAACTGCTGCCATCTCTCCCAGTTCTTTGTAAAACGAATAAGGCTCTGGCCAGGTGTTTGGAGCGCCCTAGTACAAATTCCAATTTCCTGAAGGTATTTTCTATCCGGAAGTTCCCAAGGCAGCGTTTTTGTCAGTGCTTGAAACAATATCAAAGCGTGGTACTGGGCTGCCCTCACCTCCCTCATCCAAAACCGGTTCAGACTAGGGCTCTAAGCAGAGGCCTTCAGTTTACGGCTCTTAGGGGAAGGTACCTCTGTGAACCAAACAGAGAAATAATCAGCATAACAAATGAGCTAATCATGTAGCTTATCTACATTGTATACTAGTCAAAATTATTCTAACCCCTACTGTTTGCCAGAGAGAAGGTTTGAGACAAGTAGAAGCAGACAAGCACCCCCACCCCACCTCCACCCCGGGACTTTTGATCTCCTGGGGACTTAGTCAGCACACAGATAATTTTTAGTTGCATCTGGGTTCAGTGGGGTAGAAAATGCTGCTACACCTGCCACCCCAGGGCTGGAAAGAGCTTCCGGTCACACTGTAGTCCAGAGGCTATTGCTATCAGCCTGGTGAGCAGCGTGTGTGTGTGTGTGTGTGTGTGTGTGTGTGTGTGTGTGTGTGTGTGTGTGTGTGGTGTGTGTGTGTGTGTGTGTGAGTGTGTGTGTGTGTGTGTGTGTGTGAAGGGGGAAAGCAGTGGTACTAGGTCAAGGTCAAGAGATGGGGGTAAGGAAGGACAATGGGTAGTGGGGTACAGGGTGGGGGAAAAGGGGTGATGGTAAATTGGATTAAAGTGGAGACTTGCAAAAGTAGAGGTGTTCAGGAACTCTGGTTGATGATTTGAACACAAGGAAGAGATGGGGTCTGCCTCTGGGAAACTCTCATTTATTAATTAAACTGATTCCCAAGTAGATGTAGACTTTTCCCATCTATAACTGGCATGCCGACAGTTCTGAGGAGCAGGAGGCATGAGTGAGGTGAATTACAAATATCTACCTCTACTGGGAACTTAGACGTGGAGAAAGCCAAGAAATTGATCCCAAAATTAAGCTTACTTTGCTGCCCTAAAATTTAGTCCTGTTGGTTTAAAAATAAAATAAAATAAAAACATCTTGGGACAAAATAATCTAACAACCAACAAGGAAAGAGCAATTTGCGAGTCAGGTAGTCCTCGGAGTGGGAAATACAGAGAACTCTCCTCCACAGCACCAGCAATATGGAGAAATGAAAAAGGATGAAGAAAAATAGCAACCGGCCAAAAGGTTGGTGGTTTCCAAATTCCTTTCCTGCTAAAGATTAAAGCAGAGGGAATGCCATTCTCCGGCCAATGAAACGGAAGCATTGGCCATTTCTCAGGAAGTCAGAGGAACAACTCAGCTTCAGTTTGGAGTTGCAGCCTGAGTGACACTGTTCTGGTGTGGGCTGCTCTAACGCTGCACGCGAGCCCAAGCTATAATTTTATTGAACATTGTTTCACAGAATTTTATTTTATGCTATTTAATTTAATCCTGTGCTATTGAGGATGGTGGCTATGGTTATCTTGGAATTTGGAGTTACAATAAAACTGTGTTTATTTCATGGCTTGAAGCCATGAAGAAGGAAGGAAGGGAGGGATGAAAAGAGAGGGGGAAGAGGAGGAGGAAGAAGATGGCACTACTGTGAGCCTACCCTCTTGCTTTGATCCTAACAACGCACCGACCCCTTTGGTCCTCAGCATTTGTCTCCTATAAAATATACCAGACGGTTGCCGCAGAGTTTGGGCAACCTCTAAGACCAACTTAAGACAACTTCTTTTTCTCTTTGGGTCAGATGAAACTAAGTGACTAAAACCACTATTTTTGAGCAAAACAAACATATAGCTAAATATCATGGTGAAAGGCAAGTTACTTACCTCCTGCCACGAAAAACTGAGTGGTGTTGACCAAATGTCTCACCCTGCTTTGCAATTAATTCCATTCTTGCTCTTATCGCCTTGTACCTTTCTATAGATAGATGACAAAGGTGCCCCCTTGTGTCCTCTCTAAGCAAGAAGAAACTTGTACTCAGAATCTCTACCCTCAGCAGGCAGTGGCCCAAGGGACACTCTCTTCTGGGAATGGAAACCTAGCACCACCAGCTCAAGGTGACGTAGAACAAGGTAAAATGTTTTGGAGTATTTTCTTAAGCATGTGAAAGAATTACGGAGAAAACAACGGTCTTCATGTCAAGGTCAAAGACGGGAAGAAACCAATGAGGTGGGTAGAGTACACAATTAGAAAGACGAGTTTGAAGTCAAGGGTCTCTAGAGCTGAAGACTCCGTAATCCAGTTCCCTGCTTTGCTATGGAACCCCAAATGGCAGTGCCATGAAGTAAATGTGCCCGAAACCTCAAGCACAACGTACAGCAAAGGCAGTCCTGCATTACAACATGTTTTAAGAGCTGCCAAAAGCATAAGAAAGGCCTCTCCAAAGTAGCATCTTATAGGATTAGAGTAACTTCTCCAAGTACTGTTTGAAACTCTCCTTCCCTTAATGCCTCAACATTGGATGGGGCATTCATGAAAAAGCTACATCTCATATCATAGTCAATGTTAAAGACTAGAAGTTTTTACCCAAGGTCAGGGCTGCAACAGGGAAGTCTGCATTAGCACTTCAAGTCAACATTGCACTAACAAGAGCAATTAGACACAAAAAAAGGAATAAAGGCATCACAATTAAAAAGAAAGGTACAAATGATATAAGTTTGCAGATGACATAATGCTATATAGAGAAAATCAACAAAATATACAGGAAAGCTGTGAGATCTAATAAATTCAAACAAATTAGAAGGTGTGAGACCTGTACACGAAGATCAGTTGTGTTTCTGTAGCCTGGCCATGAACCATCTAAAAGGGAAATTAATGAATCAGCTCCATTCACAGTAAGATCTAAGTGAATAAAGTCCTATGACTGTATCTAAGGGGGCAAAAGTCTTATACCTCCTAAATCACAAAGCATTGTTGAAAGAACTTCAATCTCTATTTTTTAAATATTTTTAATGGTTTATTTAACTTTATTTTATGTGCATTGGTGTGAAGGTGTCAGATCCCCTGCAACTGGATCTTCAGACAGTTGTGAGCTGCCATGTGGGTGCTGGGAATTGAACCCAGCTCCTCTGGAAGAACAGTTACTGCTCTTAACCACTGAGCCATCTCTCCAGCCCTGAAATTCAATCTCTAAATAAATGAAAAGACATACTGTGTCCATGGATAAAAATACAATATTAAGATGTGAATACACAAGTAGTTCCACAGAACCAACACATCAATGCATCAGCATCACTGGCAGAAACAAGTCTCGAATTTACATAAAATTACAGAGACCACAAATACCGAGGAGATCTAAAAAAAAGAAAGAAAAAGAAAACACACACTTCCAGATTTCTAAGATTACTACAAAGCTGGAGTAATCTAATAATATGATACTATCAGAGGATAAAAATATACACTATGGGAATAGGATTAAGAATCCAAAAATAAATCCACACATCCAAGACCAATTGCTCTTTGGTAAGGATGTCAGTCAACTAATACATCCCACAGGGAAAAATAAACTTCAGCTAGTATTTCTGGAACAACTGTATTTGCATATGCAAAGCAAAACATAGGACTTCAACTTCACATCCTATACAGAAATTAAGTCAAAGTGGATCACAGCTCTACATATATGAGCAGAAACTATGAAATTCATAGGAAGACAATACTAGTATCAAGATTCATGATCATGGCTCTGACCTTGATTCTTACATGTGCGATGTAGTTTGGATGTTAAACATCCCACAAAGGCTCATGTATTTAAAGGGAGGTGGTGGAATTTTTAAACACTGGGCCTTGGAATTCTTTAGGTCATCAAGTCATCAAGGGTATGCCACTGCAAGAGTTAATCTCAGCTGTCAATCTAATGAGCTCTAGAATCACCTGGGAGACCAGCATTTGAGCATGCATGTGGGTATTGATTATTAATTGAAGTAGAACAATCTGTCCGCTGTGGGTGGCACCATTCCCTGGCTGAGACCCTAGATGTATATATAGCAAGGAGAAAATAATCAGACCACAGCATTCCTTGCTGTTTCTTGGCTGTGGATGCAATGTGCCCAGGTGCTTTTAGCTCCTGGTGCTCTGACTTCCAGGCCAAGATGGACAATGACCCAGAATTATGAACCAAAATAAATCCTTTCTTCTTTAAGTTGTTTTGTCTAGATTTTTATCACAGCAACAGGGAAAGAAAACAGTTCGTAAAACGGTTCCAGAAGTGGGGCTATTACTCTGGTTAACCTAACCATGGGTTTCTTAGGCCCTTGAAACTACCTTACAGCTAGAATGTGGAAGAGTTCGGTACTTGGAACTAGAAAAGCCTATCATGGTGGAGGCAGAGGTTAATGAACCATTCTGATAGGAACTTGGAAGACAAGCATGCTTAGGAAGGACCTGAGAGATGGCCCAATGGGTAAAGGTTTTTGCTACCTGACAGTGCAAGCCTGATGACCTGAGTCCAATTCCCAGAGCCCATGTAAAAGTGGAAGGAGAAAACTGACTTCACAAAGTTGTCCACGTGTATACCATGCACACACATGTGTGTGTGCTCACATGTATATGTGTGCATGCCCTATATACACCCAACACACACATAAACATATATATGGTAATAGAAATAAATGTTTCACACACACACAAAAAAAATGAGAGAAATGCAGACCATGGAGGCCTGAATCACAAAGTTTTAGAGGTGAGTGAGGATTCTATTAGGAACTAGGCTTCATGATATACGATGTCAAAGAAACTGACTGCAATCTGCTGTGTCTTGAGAACCCGAATGATGTTGAACTAAAAATAACGGACTGGTTTATTTGCCAGAGAAAAGCTCAAGATAAGAAAGCATTCAGGCCCACGGTGAGAGAGAAGTTACAATCACTAAAGAGAGCAGTGCCATTGGAGAGACTCCCCTGCCCTGCACTGGGAAACTAGGAGAGATATCCGCAAGATAAAACTCCACCCATCCAAGGCTTTACTTTGTGAAGATCCAAATTCATTTGAAAGAAGAAAGCCTGAACTAAAGGGGTTCCTGCTCCTCAAAGATAACTAGCTGAAGATATTCTCCCCATGGCTTAGCTGTGGTTCAATGCGAGTGCCAGCTGCATCTCAAGCTGGCATCAAAACTTGGCAGCATCACTCAGGTGGAACTTCCCTGGAGGTGTGAAAGATGCAAGGTTAGGAGGATCCTGGAGTCCTATTCCACTGGTTCAGGGGTCAGCTGGGGACAGGCAATGAGTGGTAGGGTTGGAATCCTTGCAAGAAGATCCTAAAAGACCACTGTGTAAAGTCATGAGCATTAAATCGAAGATGTAATTAGTATCCCAGGATATTGGAGATGCCAGGACCAAAGAATATCCGCTGAAGAAAACTAGTTTTCTCTGTGTAGTTTTTCCTTTATGACTATAGTCATGGATAGAGCCAGCCTAAGAGAGAGCCTATAAGCAGTGCAGACAGCAAAGTGGAGGGGTGGGGCTACCTCAGTCCTTTGGAGCCCAGCCATTTCATCAAGGGCCAGACATGGAGTTATAGGATTTGGCTTTTGCCCTGCTGGATTTCAGTCTCCTTTGGTCCAATCATTCCTTGTCATGCCCCAGTTCTTCCATCCTGAATGAGAATGTTCATCTGTGCAGTTGTATGAAGTTATTTATTATGTCTCATAGCAGTTCACAGTTAAGCAATCACCTTACGTTTCGGACAAGACGTCGACTTTGGACTGTTAAACTGTTGGAATTGTTAAAAAACTGCACACTTCTAAAGTCAGACTGTAATTTACACTATACAATAAGCATGGGATTCTGAGGACAAGGGTGAAATGCTAGTTTTTAAATGGCGTCTTTGAATGTCAGATTGGCAGGGAGCAGAGTCATGACTGTTAATAACAATGTAAGCTTGGTGAACTCTAGACTCACCTGAGAGGCCAACCTCTGGGCACACCTGGGGGCGTTATCTTGATTAGGTTAACTGAGATGGGAGACCTGCCCACTGTGGGTGGCACCATTCCCTGGGGTGTGGTCTCAGGACAAGCACCTGTTGTTTCCTGGTTCCTGGCTATGACTGTGAGCTGAGCAGATGCCCTAAGTTACTGCTGCTGTGGTTTCCCCATGATGGACCACAGTCTACAGCTGTGGGTTAGAATAACCCTTTCTTGCTTACAGTGTCTTTGTTGGTGACTTTATTATAGCAACAGAAAAAGAAACCAAGACAGCCCTCAAAGGACTTTGTGGAGCCTGGCACTTCCATTTTTCTCTTTGATTTTCTGGAGATAAGATTTGCTTGACCATGCAATCCCTGCCATTGTCATCGGGGTGCCATCTAATAAGTAAACCAGAGGCATGCCGAGCAAAGAGTCCACTCTATTTTACACCAGAATCTCTAAAACAGTAGACCAAGGTAGCCCATTCTCTTTATAAACTAATTATATCAGGTATTTCATTATAGTAACAGTAAACAGGTAAATTATGGCAACAAAAACAAGAGCAATGAAGAAAAACTAGGTAAAATATACTCCAAGGAACTAAAACCTTTTTTATGATTCAAAGAACATTATTAAGAAAATCAAGCCCAGAAAATATGTACTGTCAAGGATATGGAGAAATAAGACCAGTTGTACATTGCTATCACATAACAGAGCCATTGTTAAACATGGCTACAAGAATTTACCAACAAAGCTTAAAATAAGTATCCTATAATTTAGAATGGAAATTCTAAACACCTCTGGGTGCATACCCAAAAGAATTTAAATATTTGTACATTCAGGTTCATAGCAATGTTGATCACAACAGACAACTCAGCTGCCCAGTGACAAATTAGTGGAAGTCTAGGAGATGGACTAGTGGGAGAAACACTTGCTATGCAAGCTTGATGACCTGACTTTGGATACCCAAAACCCACAGAAAAGCCAGAACAGTGTAAAGTGTCTGCAATTCCAGCACGCAGCTATGAGGACATGGAGGGCCAAGGTGGGAGAAATGTGGGAAGCAAGCTACCCTGGTGTATGAACAATAGCAGTGACTATCAAGAGACCCCCTCCCAAACAAGGCTGAAGGTCAGAACTGACAACCCAAGGCTGCCCTCTCATCGCCACATGCGTGCCATGGCGCATGCATACATGTCACACACACACGATGAATGAGTGGATAAAACGTGATGTATACAGACAGAAGAATAGCATTTAGCTTAAACGTGAGAAATTCTGATGCACACTGCATCTTGAGCAAGCCTTCAGCACTTTATGCTAAATGGAACAAGCAAGACATAAAAGGACAAACCATCATTATGTTTATAAGAAGAGCCTGGAGTCATCAGAGTCATAGGGAAGAAAAGCAGAATGGCTGTCACTGCTCACTGGAGGAGGGGACGATGGAAAGCTGGTGTGAAATAGGTACAGCGATTTTGCTGGGGAAAATTAAAAACTTACACTATGTATGATGGTCACACAACACTCAATTATACTCTATTCCACAGGATTGTTAGCTTACAAATGATTAGAATGGTAAGATCTGTGGTATGTATTTACAGTAAAGAAGGGGCACACTAAAATACCATTTCATATGCACTAGAATGGCTATGATTTGGGGAAAATCCTAGGAAGTAATTGTTGGGTATGATGTGGAAAACTTGAAACTCATTGCTTTAGGGACTTTGAATAGTGCAGTTGGAAAACAGTATGGTAGCTCGCCCCTCCAGAGATGGGCCTGCAGGAACTGAATACCAGCATCCTCTGCTTGTCATCACCAACTCTGGTTTGTGTTGGCTCAGACAACCACTGTGGGCAAGTTGGAAGCATGAAAGTCCCAGGGCACTGATGGAGAAGAGTATCTGTGTCTAAGTGGCTTGTTTCTGTTCTTGCCTTTAAAAGTATCTATCCCCTGGGCAGTGGTGGCACAGGCCTTTAATCCCAGCACTTGGGAGGCAGAGATAGGCGGATCTTTGTGAGTTCGAGGCCAGCCTGGTCTACAAGAGCTAGTTCCAGGACAGGCTCCGAAAGCTACAGAGAAACCCTGTCTTGAAAAAAAAAAAAAAAGTATCTATCCCTCTGTCACTATAGTGAGTATAGTATAGTATAACAACTAAGTCAGTGAGAGCCAAGCTCTGATTTGTAGAACCACAGAAGTTAGGTGTAGCGCAATGGAGCAGGGAGGGACAGACCTCTTTTGGAAAGGGAAATGGAACGGATGGTTATGGATGGAAGAGGGGACTGGAACAAGAGAACTAAGTGGGGAAGGGAAAAGGAGAGGAGGATGAGAACGGGAATGCAGAAGAGACAGCTGAAATGAAGGACCATCTGAGGGGGAGTATTGAAATCCAATACAGTAGATGCTTCCTAAAATAAATAAATATACGAAGGTGATCTAAATAAAATTGTCAGATATTGAGACAGAGCCATCTGTTGTCACCAAATGAAGCTTTGAGTCCCAGGATTGGATTATATCTAATTGGTTTTGTCCAAAGGGGGTCCCCACAGGAATCCCCAAATAACCCAGCCTTGTTTCCAAGGCTACAGGTTGCTCTTCACACACTGATGGCCAGGCCCCAGTGCTGAATACAGCATCTGACAACTCATTGAACATGGAGAAGTTGAGCTGGTGCCTACCTAGACCCTAGAGACGTTCTAGGGCCTTTGGTTCAGGAAGGTACTCTGTAGGCTACCAAAGGAGAAACAAACACCACTTGAGCCACAAACCCTTTGATCTACAATACATTCCTGCCTGCAAGATATGCTAGGACAATGATGGCACAAACCTTGTGGAGGTAACCAACCAATATCTGATTTGACGGAAGGCCCACTCCTTGAACCCACACCTAACACTGGGTGATCGGGAATCTGAGATTAGATAGGACATAGGGGAACATCAAATACTACTCTTCTAAAAAGAAATAAAACAATAAAGGGACTCCTAATGACATTCTGCTACTCTTGTAGGTCAGTGCCTCGCTCAGCTATCATCAGAGAAGCTTAATGTAGCAAGCTGTCTTGCCAGATTATCTTTGGACACCAGCTCACAAATAATGACCTGGGGACTTACTATTAATTATAAAAGCTTAGCCTTAGCTTAGGCTTATTCCCAACTAGCTCTTACAACATAATTTAATGTGCTTCTATTAATCTACATTCTGCCTCATGGCTTTTATCTTTCCTCAGTATGGCATGTCCAACTTGCTTCAAGTCTGCTGGCATAATCCATCTGCCCAGATCCCTCCTCCTCTTCCTTTCTCTCCCCAGAAACCCTGCCTATCCTCCCCTGCCCTGCTTAGCTATTGATCGTTAGGCTTTTTATTACACCAATCACAGCCACACATCTTCACACAGTGTACAAATATCCCACGACAATTCCTCCTGCCGCAGACGGGAACAAATGTCGAGACCCACAGCCAGATGTCATGCAGAGAGTGAGAGACCTTAGAACACTCAACCCTAAATGTAATGTCTTCATCAAACCCCTCCCCTCAGGACTAAAGGAACCCTGTGGAAGAGAAGGCAGAAAGAGTGTAAGGGCTAGAGGAGATGAAGGACACCAAGGAAACAAGGCCCTCTAAATCAACGGAAACAAGCTCAGGTGAACTCGCAGACACTGGTGCAGCATGCAGATTACCTGCATGGGTCTGTACCATGTCACCTGCACATTTATTATGGCTTCCAGTCTCTTGCTTTTATGGGATTCCTGGGTGTGCAGAGAAGCGGGTCTCTGATTCTTGTGCCTTCTCTCAGGCTCTTTTCCTTCTGTCTATTTGTTTTGTCCAATTCCGATGTATTAATTTCTGTTTTATCTTACTATACTTTGTTTTATTATTATCCCTTAGAAGCTTGTTTGGTTTTCTAATGAGAAACTAAAAGGGAGTGGATCCATATGGGAGGGGAGGTTGGGGGCAGGGCTAGCGAGGAGGATGACCAGGATACATTGGGTGAGAAAATAAAGTTGATCTTAATAAAAAGAAAAAAAAATAACTGAAAGACACAGAGAGTATACAGTATACAGAGAGGAAAACCCTCATCCTGACAAACCCTGAGCTATTGTTACTTCGTGTGCTCTTGGTAAGATTTTTAAATCACCACAAGTAGGAAAGGATTTTGCAAACACTGGGAGCTGAATGCTGAGCGGTATTATTCCATTAATACAGAGCCCAGTCCAGTCATGCATACTATCCTAATGTACCTGGCACAGTGCTTCACAGAGAATGGTAGTCAGCTCTACTTATTAAATTAATCCTGTATCCTAAGCTCTATGTTAAGATGGAAATTCTTATCACTTCCGAGCTGCTATTGACTAGAATTTTCTGAAAATCCCCTGAGAAATAACTGATGCCGGATTATCCAGAGAGGGTAATGAGGCTAAGAAGGAAGTTCCAGTTAAGTTAATTCAACTCGCATTATTAAATCAAGTTATTAGAAATCTATGTATTCTAATGATTTCATTAGAATAAGAAGCTATTCGTATTCATACACACTGACTCTGACAAAATCCTACAGGAAGGCAATGTTTTGCCTTTAGGAAAACTATCAAAATTATGAACCAAGCCACAGGAGACGCTGTGATTCTCATCCATCAACTGAACAGAATATAATGAAGTGAAATTTATCATTTGGATTTGAAGCATGAGAGTCACCTTCAACCAGAACCCTTTCACTAACAATTTTTACAATGAGAAACCAAAGGAAAACGCTTTGCTCATGGATAAACGGAAGGTCTCCAGGACAGTAGTCATCAGGAGTCATTGTCTTTCTTGTCCTTTCCGCTCCCCACAGCAATGGTGAGATGACAGCAGTGCTGAGACCCAGGCCTGCATCTCTGGGTTTAATGGAAGCCTGAGCCATCGGCAGCTCCTCTCCCCACTCTCCAGAGGCTTCCCCAGTACTCTGCTCCAACATCCTGCCCTTTGCTTATGTGTCCAGAAAGCAGTGGGTTGTTCTTGATGAGAATGACTCTCTTCAACCCCTGTGTGACCTTCATCCAAGCTTTGAGGTTTTTCTTGTCTGTTAAAGGTAGGACAGAAAAAAATGGGCCAGGCAGAAGGCAGGGCCACCCTGCTTCATTGCTGACAGGGTTCCACATCCCGTTGAAAGCACTGATAGTACCCACCTCTTGAGTCCCTGTGAGAACTAAATGATGTAACAATGTAGACCCCTTACAGCACCTGGCACACGACACCCTCTAGGAGCTGGTCATCTTTCTATTATGTTAGCACCCATCCCTAAATTCACATCTCTGAGCTCCATTTTCTAGCCTAGAAAAAGTTAAGTCTCAAGATGTAAACAGGAAAGACTGCAATAGCTTAAATCACATATGTCCTGACACACTGGTAGTGGGAGACTTCACCACCCGACTCTCACCAAAGGACAGAGAAACATGGGAGCTAACTGACGTCATAAACCAAATGGACCAATAGATATTTATGGAACATTTTACCCAAACTCAAATTAATATACTTTCTTCCCAGTGGCCCATGGAAGTTTCTCCAAAATTAACCACATACTTGGACATGAAGAAAGTCTAAACAGATACCAAAAAAAAAAAAATTGAAATAACACCCTGCAACCTACCTGACCACCACAGGTTTAAGCGGTTTATCAACACCAACAGAAAGCTTACAAAATCATGAAAACTGAACAATTACTACTCAGTGAAAATGGGTCAAGACAGAAATTAGGAATAAACTTTAGAACTTTCTAGAATTGGATGAAAATGAATATACAGCATACCCAAACTTCTGAGACACAACGAAAGTGATTCTAAGAAGCAAGTTCATAAAACTAAGTGCCTACAAAAAGAAAATGGAGAGACCTCCTACTAGTAATTTAACAACACACCTGAAATATCTAGAATACTCAGCCCTAAAAGGAATGTCTCCAATAAAACTCTCCCCTCAGTGCTCAGGGAACCCTGCAGAAGGGGAGGCAGAAAGAGTGTAAGAGCCATGGTGGGTGGAGGACACCAAACACCCAGGCATCTAGACACAACAGAGTTGGATCACGCATAATAGAGACTGTCGCAACATCCAGAGGGACTGCACGGGTCTACTCCAGATGTGGCCCTGGAGCAGAAAAGAGAAGTGGACACACGCCCCACTCCTAACCCAAGAGCCATCGCCAATTGATAGCTACTTGCAAATAAAAAATTAGTCTTCTCCAAGTGACTCTCACTGGGGAAACAAACCACTCTTAATGGCAGCCCCCCAGTAAGTGGCCAATATTGGATGAACTCAAAGGCACTTTGGAGGCTATTTGTCTCATAACGTTAAGTCAGGCTGTTTGTTTCCTACCTTACACCTTCTTTGCTTACATATATGGCTTCTGGCTTTGGTTTCATATGGAATCCAAGTGTGCAAAGGTGTTTATTTGGAGAGGTTGAACTTTTTCTTCGGCCCCTTTTCTCATTTGGCTGTTTTGTCATATTCCAATTTGTTTGTTGTCTATTTTTCTTATTTTATATCTATTATAACTCCTTAGATGCCTGTTTTCTAAGGAGAGATAGAAAGGATGTGGGTCTGGGTTGGAGGGTAGCTGGAGAGGAACTGAGAGGAGAAGGGAGGGGAAAAGACAATCAGAATATATTGATTAAAAAATGTTTTCAAGAAAAAAAAGCTGTTCACTCAGAAGTTCCTCAAATAAAGCGAGAAGAGATGGCCAGACCAACACACACACAAATTGAAACACAATAAACATGAAAAAGCAACATAACATGGTTCCTCAAAACTATCTATTGCCTAGCTGTGATTTTTGTGAAGATAAATTACGTTTTTTTAAATGTGTGTTTTATGTGTATGGTACATGTTCAGAAACCAAGCACTCTTCATCTGCTAGTTTGTAGAATCTTAACTGTACACTCAATGTTTCTATTGTTTTAAAACTACCTTCAGTATTGTTTAACACTTGACTTTTGTTTACATGTTCAAAATGTTGCTGGATTTTTGTACTGTTTGCAAACTTATAAAATAAACAAAGAAATGTGTTGATTTTTTTAAAAAAAATTAAGGCATGAAGAATTGCAAAGTGGCATAACCACAGGTGACTCTCTAGACAGCATGTCATAGTCACAATGTCAAAAGAGAGATTTAAAAAAATATTAACAGGTATAAGACGAAGAGGACAACTCACCCATAAACACATCCAAATAGCACCAGAGACCCCCAAAGCCAGAAGGAACAAAATGAAAGGTTTTCAAGCCCTGAAAGTAAATAACTGCTAGCCAAGATTTCTATATCCAGAAAGACCCAGAAGGACTGCCTTTTTAAATTAGTGTAGAAAAAGTATTTTTCAAGACAGGCAGAAAACAAAAACCCAGAATGTTATACACAGATATGAAAGACAGTCTCAATCAAGAGGGACTAGGAAAGAATGAATTTCATGAAAAAACAGCTGAATGCAGAAGAAATGGGAAGGAATCTATCATGCCCAACACAGAAAACTAGCAAAACTCTGATATTAATAGGGAGAAAGAAAAAGACAAGCAATAAATAACCCAATCATCTAGTTCTTCAGATTTACCCTTGGTCATGCTGATTGAACCCCTCCTACCAGCCCACCTCTATCCCCTCGCCACTCAGCCTTTGTGCAGACACATGGTCCTTCTAGTTCCTCCCCAATGCCCCTTTCATCCTTCCCTTTACCCCATCCCCATCTTATTTTTACTCTCCCTGACCCTCAGAACACTCTCTACCAAGGACCCTACACTCACCACACTTTGCTGGGACTTGGGAATGTCACAGCCACCATACATGGCTAGGACTCAAATTGGACAATAAAAAACAAAGAACAAAAAACGTATACAACAAAGGTACAACCAGATAGCTACATGAAGAAACAACTCAAACATCATCACTCCAGCCCAGCACACAAAAACACAAACATGAACAACCAAGGCAGAAGTCAGAAACCCTATTATATTAGGCTCAGAGAGTAAAGTATATGACAATGACTTGAAAACATAAATTATAAATATGTTCAAACACTTAAAGAGATGTGAATAAAAGCTTTGATTAAAAACACAAAAAGTTGGATGAAATAACGAAAACAGTTCAAGACATAAAAGTATAGCTTAACAAAGAAAGAGAATCACTAGAGAAAACCCAA
>JAQHUG010000214.1:2178292-2195908 GCA_028555095.1 Dicrostonyx torquatus | reverse complement strand
TGTGTGTGTAATATGCAATTTTTAAAAGAAGTTGCAACAATTGTGATGATAGCATTGGGGCTTTCAACTTATAAAGCAACACTAGTGAACACAAAAGGTCTGATAGATCCTTTAATAAGAATGAATTATTTCAGTGCCTGGCTCTCATCTCTAGATGGTTATCTAAACAAAAAACCAACAAAGAGACCTCAGCTAAACTATACCATAGATCAAATGGACTTAACAGATGTATACTAACTATTCTACCCAGCAGAAACAAAATACACTTTCTTCTTAGCAGTCGTGAATGGCACCTTCCCTAAAACTGACCACATTCTAGGCCAATGGTTCTCAACCAGTGGGTCGTGACCCTCTTGGGGGTCAGACAGCCCTTTCCCAGAGGTCTCTTTTCAGATATCCTGCATATCAGATATTTACATTGTGACTCACAACAGTAGCAAAATTATAAAGTAACAACAAAACTAATTTTATGGTTGTGGGCCGTCAGTCAGAACATGAGGAACTGTATCAAAAGATGGCAGATTTAGGAAGGTTGAGACCACTGCTGTAGGCCACTAAGAAAGTCCAAACAACTACAAAAGAGTCCAAGTAACTTTCCTTATCTGATAGCAATGTAGTGGGATAGACATCAACAGCACCCACAGAAGCTGCACAAATATTAAAGACTGAGTAAGACACACTTGAACAATCAGTGAGTCAGTTAAGAAACTGTGGGAAAAAGTTAAAACTTCATTGAATCAAAAGCAAATGAAAACACAACTTGTCAGAACCTTTGAGATCCATCTAAGATGGTTTTGAGAAGAAAGTTAACAGTTATGAGTGCTTACATTAAAAAGGCAGAGGCATCTTACATCACACAATGATGTGTGTTAAAGTCATGGAAAAACAAGAATGAGCCAAACCTAATGAGTTATGAAGAAGTAATAATTATTAGGGCAGATATTAATGAAATGGAAACCAAAATAACAACATATAGAATCAAGGTGGTTCTTTGAAAGAAATAAACAGAATTGACAAATTCTTATCCAAAGTACTCAAAACAAAGACCCAGGGCTGGAGAGTGGTGCGGATAAGGGGTCTGTGGAGAATATGGTGGAGAAGTTTAGGCTACTTTCATTGTTTTGTCATAGGATGACTCAGAGGTTAAGAGCATTGCCTGCTCTTCCAAAAGTCCTGAGTTCAATTCCCAGCAACCACATGGTGGCTCACAACCATCTGTAATGGGGTCTGGTGCCTTCTTCTGGCCTTCAGGCATACACACAGACAGAATATTGTATACATAATAAGTAAATAAGTAGATAGATAAATAAATAAATAAAGACCCAAATTAATAAAGCCAGAAATAAAGAAGGTTGCCCTAACAGATTCCAGTGAAGATCAAAAGTTGACTAGCAAGTGCTTTCAAAGGTTATATGCTTTAAACCTGGAAAATAAAGAAGGAATAAATTCCTAGACGAATCTGATCTAAAGTCTTGTCAAGAAGACAGAAACATTTAAACAGATCCGAAAGAGGCAATAATAAAGTCTCCACACGAAGAAGGCCCAATGGGGAGATGGATCAGTTGGTAAAGCACTTGAAAGAGTTCAGGTCCCCAACACCCACATAAAAAGCCAGGCACAGTGTTGTGTTTCTGAAATTACAGTATGGTGTGTGGGGTGAGGGTGGAGTTATTGTCTCCAAAATAAACAACAAATAAATCAATTAATTAACTGACTAATGCATAAATAAGATGGGGAGCGGGTGAGTGAGAAAGATACTTGACACTCATCTTTGTCATCTTTGGCCTTCACACACACATAAATCACATCCAAAAGCAAAAAGGTAAAATAAAGATAGAAATAGAAGTCTAGAACCAGACATATTTATCTCTCCAACATTTAAGGGAGAATTCACATCAGTACTCCTTAAACTGTTCCACAAAATGGTAAGGAAAATACTAGCAATTTAATTCTACAAACCCAGTTTTACCCTAGAACTAAGAGCAGATAACAACACAACCAAACAAAACTAAGCTACAGACTAATTCCCCTGATAAGCACAGGCACAGAAATTCTCAATAAAACATAAATTGAATTCATGAGGGCGTGACCAAGATAATATTCCATATAACCACCTTGGTTTTATATTAAGCATTCAAAGTTGGCTTCAACATATAACATATGTGTAACCTAGTGTGTGTAATATAAACTTGGGGACAGAAATCATATGATTTAAAGGTTTCTTAGCTCTCCTCTCCAGACATGTTTGTTCAGCATTTGTATTCTTGGCTCATTTAGCATGACCTTCCTATAGTATGACTTCCGTGCTTGTGTTTGAAAACATGTTTTTAAACAGCTCAATTTTGTGTCTGACATCACTGAGCAAAGATATATGTGCTGTTCTGCTGGAGCCTGCCTCTGTGTGTCTCCATTCCTCATGAAAAACTGGCTGCATATCATCTCATAAATGGTGCCTGACAAGTGAGCCCTTGTAACAAAAGGAAGCCGGGGGCTGTGGACACCTCATTCCGCTCTCCCTCTGCCACCTCTGCAGCCTTTTAGATGCTAACACACTGTCGACCCACTACAGATTTATAGCTATTTTAATGTCACCTCTCTAGTTCTCCCAGTTTTAATCTACAGATTGATCAACATGACCACAGCCATAGAGACCAGGCAGAAATAGTAGGCTCAGAATCAAAACACCTGGCTGCACTGGCAACTCCTTCCAGTTGTGTTAGCAGGGGCAGACTACTAAATGCTCCTGCATCCCTTTCCTGGTATGGATGTGGTGGTGATGCTTAAAGGAAGGGACAGACAGAAAGGAAGCTTGACACATGCTGCCACTGCGAGGTGACACCAGCATGCATGGAGAGCTGCCTCTCAATGAGTTTCTTTCTTGGTGCCTTTTCCTACAGTCATGGGTGTATTTTAACACCTCCCCACCAGACCACACAAAATAAATAAAATAGCTTAGTGTCCCACGGATGTGTCACATTAGGAAGCTGAAGATAGGAAGGTGGAGTCTTGGAATATCTCAGAACCATTCTGGTTCCTGAGTTCTTCTGAAGGACCTGGCATTTCACGGCTAGCATCTGGGACCACTGGGAGCTCAAATACGCTCTCAACTTCTGCTTGGTCTGAACTAGCAATATATCATTGAATTGGTTTCTTTGTTTGTGCAGTCTGGGGGGGGGTGCTGCTGTTTTTGGAGTTTTTGCTTATTTGTTTGTTTTTAGCCAGAGTTTGTCTTACTGTGTAGTTGAGGTTAGCCTCAAGCTTACACTCCACGTACCTCAGGCTCCCTGTGATGGGACTGCACCCATGCACCACACACCTGCCTCGTCCAATCTATTCCTGTGTGACAAACCTACCCTCCATTTTTCTAGATTGAGGGGGCAGACGACAACAACAAAAGACACGTGTTAGAATTCCTGCTTTACACCTGAGAACAGAGACCTAGAATGGGCATAGAAGAGAAACAGTGAATTCATTAGTGCCACTCAGGCCTGCAGCCAGAATGTATTTCTTCCAGACTCCACGCCAGGATCATCTCCGCCAACTCCCTCTCCATGGTGACTCAAGGCTTCGTCTGTACCTTATGACTGGAACTAAAATCAGTCACTGGCCAATGGGAGTGAGAAGCCACACCAAAGACTCCAAGTCAAAGAGGTGAATGAATTGTGAGATTTAACTTGCATTCACTGTCCAGGCCAGGCACCCTGCCCATGGCTGGTCCCTTGGCATTTTCTAATCAGCACAAGGATTCTGTGTTGACTAGCCACAGGCTGGCTGGCTAGCCATGGTCTTCAGCATGACCAGCACAGAGTGCTAAGGTCTTGCTTCTTGCTCCTGACCCTTCTCAGAGAGTTCCCAATTCAGTCTGCCTGCATATCGCTCCCAAGAAAGAGCACAGACTGGCGTGTCAGAGATGACGCCCATCTGTTTTGTTTGTTTTGTCTTCTGAGTTAAGTAGGACTGGAAACTGTAATAGCTAGTTCAGGCCACTAGGGTGCCATTTAGGAAATGACTTCCTCAGTAAAATGGTGTAAATTACCATTGTAATATAGAGAGTCGGCTACTCTTGCGCAAATCAGTGCTACAAGGCAGTGGGATCATCTAATGCATGCAGCTGAGTGGCATCCGAGTGACCTGTGGTCCTTAATGCTCTATCTAAGTGGTTCGCACAAAGGAGGAGGCATTCCTATTGGAGAGAACATCCAGTTTAATTACAGAATGTGAAGAAACAGATCAAGCATCTTTGGGAGGCCAGGGAGTTCTCCCTCTCTTCTGTAAGTAGGACTGCTCTCAAACCACCACAGACACACTGTATAACTGTTTCCAGGGCTGAGTAGCCATGCAACTTTCAGGGGAAAAAAAAATGCCTTTGAAAGAGGGAAGGGAGGGAGTTTGAATGGTTGATACAATAGTAGGTCTTAAAGGCATCCGAATGGTTATTCATGCCAACAAGAAGAATGCTTTATCACTGTTCTGGCACGGCTTCCTGTTGTTATGCAAATGATGCCCAGGAGACTTCAGACGTGATGCTTCTCCTCAACTGCTGTGTAAGCAGGGAACTATTACTACTTCCGGCATTCATCTTATACATTCATAATTACCGCCAGCCTCCCAGTAGATCTCCGCAATGTCAATTTTACCTCCCATCTTTCCGAAAACATTTGTCTTTCTCCCTAAAATCTTTAAAAAAAAAAAAAAAACATTGTAACACACCAAAACACCGGAGATGATCTGTCCTTGCTCAATGGGGCTGTAATAAATCAGTCCCTTCTAAATAATGAACGTTCTTGAGATGGATGCCTAAGTAGCTTTTCAGTCTTCTTTTAAGGAAATCATTCAATCTGGGCAACTCTTGCTAAAGGAAAACTTTCTCTTCATCTCCACACCACGTAAGGGGAACTGCCAAAGCACATATCTAGTCTGTCTTTCTCTTACTTTCCCGCCCCATGAAGAAGGACAATTTATTTAATCTATGATCAAATAGAATTGGTACGGAACTTCTACGCTCCACCTAATCTGCTATGGGCTGAATCGTGTGCTTGTGATTTAGAACTGGGGAGCTTTCGGGTGTACACTTGTCTAGAGACAGGATCTCTGCAGGTGTAATCAAGTTGAACGTGCTGGCTAGTCTTTAGTCAACTTGACACAAAATAGAGTCACGTAGGAAGATTCCTCCACTCAGGAATTGCTTCCATCAGACTGGCCTGTAGGCAAGCCTATGGGGCATTTTTCTTGATTAATGATAGCTGTGGGAGGGCCCAGCCCACTGTAGGCAATGCTATCCCTGGATGGGTGGTGCTAGGCTGAAATCAGACACAAGTGAATCTTACAGATACCATGCTTTTCCTGTTCATAGAAGCCTCTGGGAACCTTCAGTTTTGCTGTACTGGGTTATCAATGACAACACAATGAAACAGTTACAACGTAGCTTGTCACAGAAGTTGTGTGAATGTGTGTTCTCCCTCTGAACAGCTTGCTGGGAATGACTGAGATGCTCCAACATCTGCAAGATGAGATGAAGTGAGTTGGTGATGGATGGGGTGTCATCCTGATGGGATTTCGAATCGCCCAGGAGATGCACCTTTGAGCACACCTATGACAGTGTTTCCCAAAGCCACCCTGAATGTGAGTGGTGCCCTCCCATGAGCTTGACGTCCAGGACTGAATTTTAAAAGGGGAAAGAGAAATTGAGCTGCACTTATCTCTCTCTCCCTACTTCCTGACTGTGGATGCAACGTCACCAGCTGCTGCATGCTGCTGCCACCACGCCTTCTCTGCCGTGATGGACTGTATTCATCTGGACTGTGAGGCAAAATAACCCTTTCTTCTTTAAGTTGCTTTCTGTCAGATGTTTGGTCAATAAGAAAGGTGACTACTGGGGCTGGAGAGATGGCTCAGTGGTTAAGAGCACTGCCTGCTCTTCCAAAGGTCCTGAGTTCAATTCCCAGCAACCACATGGTGGCTCACAACCATCTGTAATGAGGTCTGGTGCCCTCTTCTGACCTGCAGACATACACACAGACAGAATATTGTATACATAATAAATAAATAAATATTTTAAAAAAAAGAATTTAAAAAAAAAAAGAAAGGTGACTACTATACTTAGATTTTGCACAAAGGCTTCCTGCACTCCAGTGGCCTCAACAGTGACTTTGCTGACTGTTGGGTGGTTGTTGGCAGGCAGAAAGCACAGTGTGATGTATAGACTACACTGTGCTTCTCATCTCTATATGACAGCCCGAGATTTCATCATTATCATGCCATTTTAAATACATGATCAAGACCTTGCCTCAAAACTAAACTAAGCCAAACATACGAGCTGCTGATTTCTAGGGGAAGCTTTTACTCCACACTCTGTTTCCTGGCACCGGGGGCACAGTGAAGTCTTTGTCATTCTCAGTCCCTTATTTCATCTCCATCTCTGTCCTGTGGCAAGGTCAAGTGGGTAGGGTTCAGGAAGGACCCATCTTCCTCTTTTCTAGCCCCAGTGTGCCGACCCTGGTGCTTCTCTGGAATTTGGTGCCAGGCTGTTCCTTGCACATCTCTCCATTCGTTATACTTTGGGAGGCTCATGACTTTGAGTTGTAATATACTGTGACCTGCTCAACCTCATGCTAATGACACTGCTGCCAAATCCAAAGCTACCAGTCTTCTATGTCGGGTTGTTTATATGCTATTATTTATGCCTGCTGGTTCCTCCATTCAAGCCCTGCCATCATCCTGAGTAGCCACTGTTATCCATGGCCTCCTAACTCCTTGGAAGCCTCATTTCCACCTCATTCCAGCTGTCCCTCCCATCTGTTCATCCAAAGCGGTTCAAACTCCAAAGTACAGAATCCATGGATGTCATCCCTGTCCACAGCCTGCAGCCCGCCCACTCCAAAACGTCTGCCTTCCGCCATCATTTCCACTCTGGATGGGAAGGCTCATGCTTCCTTTTCCTCCCCCAGTCCCTCCAGGGGATGTTTACCACCCTTGCTCAGGTCACTCAAAGCATGACGTTCATAAGGAAAAGACAGAATTGCAGAACCACCATCCAGTGGTGATTGTGAAGAGCGGGTGTGTGTGTCCCGGGTACAGCATCTTTTCCATGGGTTACATGATCAGATGCATAGGAATGCACACATGTGCATGTATGACTTCTGAAGTTTGAACAAGGCTTGTGTATTGTAACAATATAGTTTTTTAGATTTGATATTATAGTGCAGTTAAAAGATGCGACATTGGAGAGCACATGGAACCTTCTTGGAAATTCTCTCTTCTCTCTCTCTTTTTCTCTCTCTCTCTCTCTCTCTCTCTCTCTCTCTCTCTCTCTCTCTCTCTCTTTCTCTCCCTCCCTCCCTTTCTTTGCATTTCCTTGTGAATCTATAATCATTTCCAAACAGCTAAGGCATTCAAATTTAATTCCGAACCTGTGATCAGTGTTGAATGTGCAGCCCAGAACTCACTCAATCTTCATGTCTTCACGCAGCTGAGAAGGGGAAATGAGACCAACAGTTCCTTTCTCTCTTGAGGAAAACCAGAGCCTGTGTGAGACGCCAGGCTGCCCAACAGACCCTGCCAACCCTGGAGTTGGAGTGCAGCAACTTCCATCCATGACAACTTGCTCACCTCTGAGAAGTCCCTGAGAGACTCTGGCATGGCAGAGTCCTTGTATGGGCTCTCCGGCTCCTTGAAAGTCTTTTTCATGAGGTACAAAAGATCTTATCTTCTTTATTACGTGACAAGCTCAAAGTTGTCTTCAATCTTGTTTAAATCCTCGGCCTCGCCAGGCTATCGTGATGCACGCCTTTAATCCCAGCACTCGGGAGGCAGAGGCAGGCAGATCTTTGTGAGTTTGAGACCAGCCTGGTCTACAAGAGCTAGTTCCAGGACAGGCTCCAAAGCTACAGAGAAACCCTGTCTCGAAAAACAAAAAACAAAAAACAAACAAACAAAAAAAATTCCTCGGCCTCACATGTTGGGACTAGAACCTGGGAATCAGGCAGTATGAATTTTTTAAATGAGTGAATGGCTGGAAGGGCCGGCTTTAAGCAGCGCAGCAGCTTGACTTGTCATTTTAAAAGCATACCTTTTAGAAATTATTACGGAATACAAGCAAGAACAGTGAAGCTCTCTTGTTTCCCCATTACCAACATCGTACCTCAGTCTGGTAGATTCGTCACAATCGCTGAACCAGTATCGGTGCATTGTGAGGAACGGAGGCCACGCTTCATTTGGGTTTCCTCCCTAAGGTTAGCTCATTTATATGTTGCATCTAACTGTCATATCTTCTGTGACTTCTCATGTGTGTGACAGTTCATAGACAGTCTGTATCTTTTAAGGCCTTCACACGTTGAGATCTAGAATTAGTTGCTCTGTAGATACTCTTTTATTTGGAAATTGGGTTATTTTTTCCTCACAATTAAACTAAGGCAATGTGCTTTGAGGAGGAAAAAGTGGCAGAGGGCCTTCCTTACCATCCTCTCTGTCTCCATGATGGCTGTTGACAGAGGGCCTTCCTTACCATACTCTGTCTCCATGATGGCTGTTGACAGTGACTTTGACCCCAACGACTGGGTGTCAGCCTCTCTGTGGTGGAGTTTCTCTTGTCCCTCACTCCATACTGTCTTTGTTGCACGAAAGCCACAGAGCATAGCTCACACTTGCTTCCTCCTTGATGGCAGAGACATGCCATACACCATAATGCTTCTGCTCTGCACAGACGCCCCACGTTTCCCATCAGTGTGAAGACTTTTTTGTGCGGACACTTCCTACTGACAGATGCGCCAGCCTCTGTCTATGTCTCCCCGCCCCCAAGTTCTCTAAGGGACACTGGTTGCTTCCACTGAAGGATCATATTAAAAATCAATATCCACACACTATACATGCTCAAGGCTGCTGGGGAATCATTGCTGTTGGAGCCATCTCAGATGACAGGTGAGTAGATATGTGTGTGTATACTGACCTGGGTGCCTATCTGCATTTCTGGATGCAGCCGTCTCCACCTAAGAAAGACTTGTGTTCCTGTGGTGTCACTACCTCTAAACCCAGCACCACGCGGATCCTTTCAGCCCCTCCCCTATTTATTTGTCACTCCTTGGTCCTGCAGGGAGAAAGGTAATTTTCAACATCTGCTTAATTTACTTCATTTTTTTAAATCTTCATATTTTCAGTTTCAAGACTGTCAAGCCACAGTGCATGGGAATAGCTTTATCACCTTGTGCCCTTAGTTTTGTAAAATTCTGTGTCAGCTTCGGTCATTGTAACTAAATAGTGAGAAAATCAATTTAAAGGAGGAAGGTTTGTTTTGGCTCATTGTGTCAGAGGGTCCCATCCATGGTTGACTGGTTCTGTTGCTTTTAGGCCTGCAGCAAGGTAGGAACTCAGAGTGGATGGGAGTCTGCTCACTGAACATGGGCAGGAAGCAGACAGGAAAGGACCAGGACAAGATACACATATCAGATGCATGCCCCAAGTGACCTACTTCCTCCAACTTAGCCCTATCCCAACAGTCATTGAGCTATGAATTCATTCATGGAGAAGTCCATCGCTGAAGGTAGAGAATCAGTGACCCCATCACCTCTCCATGGCACCGCCATCTGGAGACCAAACCTTTAGCTCATGAAAGGGACTTTGGGGGGACAATGGGATCCACTGGTTTCAAACATGATTCAATCCCCACTTTATTCTTTGCTGACGTCGGTGAGGTTCTTTTAGACATCTGTGTTCTGTGTGGATCCTTTGGTTCCATCTTACATCTCATCCTGGGTTCCCCCAAATTCTCATTTAAAAAAATTAGCTGAGATTTACTTTATGCCGTAAAGTTCATAGAACTCCTTCACATGGCTTGGAAAGATTCGTGAGTTCACCATTATATGCTATTTGCCCTACAAAATCCCCTATCCTTCACCGGCTCAACTTCTACTGTCAACTTTGGCCACCATTGGTACCTCCGTTGTCTCCAGGTCTTTGCTTTCTATGACTGCCATAGGGTTGGAGCGGTACAGCATGTGGGTTTTTGGACTGACTCCTTTCAATTAGCAATGCCTATGTAGTAAGATAATCCATAACATTTTGTGGCTTGCTATTTCAGCCTTCTGATTGCTGAAAACAATCCTATCAATCCTATCATATGGACTTACCTCAGTGTGTCTATCTGTCCCCCACTGAACTATAAAACATTGATTTTTTTTTTAACAATGTAGGGCAATTATGAGTAAAGTCATTGTAAACATTTACATCAAGGGTTTGGGGGTGGACAAGTTTCATTCACCTGACTATGGCCTCTGAATCAGTGATGGGACTGCCTGATACTATCTAAAAACCTACCAGACTCTCTTCTGAAGTGTTGGTACCCTTTTCATTTCCATAGCAACAGTGAACGAGCGCACCTCTTGGTCCTCCTCTCCTTTGGTAGCTGGTATCATCAGGTTTGTGATGAGGGTTATCATTTATAGGTGTGGGAGGGCATCTAATTATAAACAATCATTGGAACATAATTAGCAATTCTCCAATAATAAATTATGGGAAGCTATAGATGACCCACTCTAAAAACATCATCTGGGCAAATGTCTCCATTTTTAACTCGCTTACAGCCGATGATCATATTGATTCAGAAACATGATTCAGCCACAGGCTTAGAGCAAATCTTAGCTGCAAGTTTTGCTTGTGGTATCCACAGGGTCATTGCATAGTTTTGGGGTTTTGTTTCTTTTTTATTTAATTAAAAAATTCATTTTACATTCCAACCCTAGTTACATTGCTAAAAGATTTTTATCACCAAGATTAGATCTGCTATTTTCAAACAAAACTATCATATGTGTGTGTGTGTATGTGCGAATCTTGAGGCTTTTGTATTCCTCCATCTCATATCCCTTGCTGAGTTGACCTAAAATCTTGACCTGAACCAACAGTACACCCTGAATTGATCTACATGCAGGGAAAGCTGTGTCTTTTTGTAACATGCTGATAACAAGTACCTTATTGTACTTAAGTGTCTAGTTAACCACACCCCCAGTTCTAATTATTAAATCATGTTACTGGAACTAGTAGGCAGCATTCTTGGCCTCAAAGGCAGGCAGCAAGCTTAGGTAAGTAAAGTAGCAATGGACAAGAATAGTTGACGGCTGTATTGATCACACGTTTGATTAGACTAATAAGGACAGATGGATTCAACTTGATCCCGGTGATGAAGCCCCAGAGAGCTACGCCATGAAGTCTTGCTTTCTGCATCTGCAGAGCCGTCCTGGTCTACTCCCTTTGCAGGCTGATAGCTGGGGTTATTTTGTTCTTGCGGTTGATGAACCAACAGAGGCTCATGGAGTAGAGAATAAAGCAATAGATGAGGCATTAGACGGCTGATCCTAGCTGCCGTCCTTCCTGGGTTAGCTCCATCAGCTTGCCAAGCCTATTTTCCTCAAACCTGCTGCAACCCCGGCCTTATCAAAACCAGATAGCTACCATGTATAGAAGAACTGTTCCACCGTCCGGCAGAGCAGTCGCCATGGGCACCTGAACCAGCACAGGACTGAGTTGTTTTCCAGATGTTCAGTGATACATTTTTTTAAAAAGTTTCAGTCAGCCTTTTCAAGTCAGGAAATTTCATATGAAGTCAAGAATTCTAGCTCTAAAAATAAAAGAGTTAATGAGTCTTATACCCCTGGGTCTACATGTCCAAGAGCCAAGGGGCAGCCCAGCTCAGGAGACACAGTAGCACTCCAGGATATGGAGGATCTGAACCTTCCCAGTTGTCTCTGCTGTGTGATATAATCATAACTATGGAATTACAGGTGACTACCACTGTCAGAGAGGGCAGCAGGACACCTGAGCAGCAGCCACGTGAGTAGGGCTGAGGGAACCCTCCAGAGCCCTAGTGCTCATCCTGTGGATTGCGACCCTTTCATGGGGGTCACGTGTGAGATACCTGTATATTAGATATTTACATTATGATTTGTAACAGTAGCAAAATTACAACTGTGAAGCAGCAATGAAAATAATTTTATGTTTGGTGGTCACCATGACATGAGGTCGTAACATCAGGAAAACGACAACCCCTGCTCCCAAGAGAGAGAAGGCACCTGTCCGTAATTCTGATGGTCAAGCACCTGATTGGTCCAAGGTTGTTACATGATCTTTGTGATTTGAACATGCTCAGTTAGAAAACTGCTTTGTAGATCTGCACTTTGACATCAAATAATTTGTTCAGAAAGTTTTTTTCTTTCTCTCTTTCATTCTCTCTCTCTCTTTTTCTTTTCTTTTGTTTTTTTTTTGAGACAGGATTTCTCTGTTGCTTTGTAGCCTGTCCTGGAACTCTCTCTCTGTAGACCAGGCTGGCCTTGAACTCACAGAGATCCAACTGCCTCTGCCTCCCAGGTGCTGGGATTAAAGGCATGTGCCACCCTGCCTGGCTAGTTTCTTAAGTTTCTAAAAGGTGAGAATGTCAAGAGTCTCTCTTCTGACATCCAGTGTGACAAATGTCACATCGGCTACTGTGAGTTTGGTCACACTTTTCTGCTCTCCGCAGTTGCCACCTCTCTCCCTCTGTTCTGTTCAAACTGGAGTCTGAGTCTTGCATCATCCTCAGCACCACCACTGCCTTCATCTTCTCTCAGTCTAGATGGCCGGTTTGTCCCTTCTGCAAGCTCATGGGAAAATTAGTGTTTATAACAATTACTTCGTGTCGGAAACAGTGGCAAAGCCTGCAATGGCAGCCAGCCCTTGGGGGTCTGAGAAAGAGAGTTGAAGGCAAACCTGGGCTACATTGCAAGGTTCTGCTTTTAAAATCTAATTAATTAATTAACCATTATTCCTATGTTTCTTTGACTCCTGCTGTATTTTGTCTTATCATATAATCTATAGTTTAACTCTTCACATGTAGGTGAGCCCCTGATTCAGCTAGAAGGAGAAGTGAGAAACAGTTCACATATAAACGAAAAGTTAAGTTATAGATTATAATGGTAGTACAGAACTGTAATAAAGGCCATGAAATCGGAACGCACACAAAGAAATTTTAGTAACCAATAGGAAAAGCAAAGTTTTTCAAGGACACCAAAAAAAATGCTTGCCGGAACTTGTGAGATGTGTCTTGCCAGCGCTTTCTAAATGCATAGAGAATTGGTAAGGAGTGAGGCCCAGTGACAGAGTGCTTACCAAGTGTCCCTGAGACTCCGGATTGGAGCTCAGCCCCTCAAAAATGAACAAATAAGGGAGACAAATAGAATGTGAATATTTGCTTCACACACTATAAGCTTAAGCAATAAAATTCAAAAACTGAAGTTGTCCATTTCTTTGTGAGAAACTTGACAAGACTGGGAGAGCCTCCTCATTGGTAGGGATGACACACAGGTCAAGTGGCCTTGCTGTGTCTCGGGGCCTCAGTGAGCTGGCACAAGCTCCTAAGTTACGATCCCTTCTGCTCGCTGCTTCTGGCTTTGAAAGTTGGGAAGTGTACCTGAGGGCTCCTTTCTTGTCTTTTTGTCTGGGTTTGGATTTGCTGACCTTGCTTTCCCTGGGAACAACACCACACTTGTCACGTCCTCCCTCTGCTCTTACATCTGTCAGTTGGATGTCATAAAATGCCTTCTATATTCATGCCTAGGGTTCTCCAAAGGTGGCAGGATTATTTAAGTGACAGAGGAATCCCACGGGCCCAAGTCAAACAGCTATTTCTCTGAGCTTGTCATTTCAGCTACACTGACCTTTTACAGCAGGCTTATCATCTCCAAAGCAGAGGCTCCATAGGACACTGGAAATGCTGGCAGCCAGCACAGGTAAGAAGCCACCTCCCAGGCAATGACGTCAGGAGTTCAGCCCGAATCTAATCAGCCCAATTCTACAGCCCAACTCTCTCAACACCCAGAATGAGATCCCAAAACCAGTGGACACATGGTAAACTCTACCCTGGGGCTTGACCCGGCTCCCTCTTCAGAGTCCAGAGTCTACCTACCCTGGGCGACTGGGGTGGTTTGAATGAGAAATGGCCCTTCACTGGCTTGGGTGTGTGAACACTTGGCTCCCAGTTGGTGCTGTTTAGGAGGTGTGACCTGGTGAAGGAAGTATGTCCCCAGGGCAGCCTTGTCCTTCTTCCCGTCTGCTCGCTCTGCTTGTAAAGGCTGCGGTTGAAGCCATGATCTCTATGCTTCCTGCTCCTACCACTGTGTTTGCCCCTTGCTGTCATGCCTCTCCACTACGATGGATGAAAGTCTCTGGAACCGTGAGCCGAAGTAAACTCTTCCTTACATTGATTTTGCTCATGATGGAGCTGAACAGCACTACGGCAGTAGCCGTGGACACCAGAGGAGCCAACTGAATTCCTCCTCAAGGAACCTAGGAGCTTCAGTGAGGAAATGACCCCCATTCCTGTTCTGTGTGAGTTAGCACAGCTCCTGTGTGTTTGGTGGCATTTCTATTGCCATGCTCTGGGGACAAACACCCACCTACCTGTGGCCTAAAGATTCAATGCTTGTCGACTATTTCCTCTGTGACTTCATGGACATACAATTCCAATTTCACCTACGTCTTCATCACCTTTTAAAATATATCCTTTGATTCTTATCAGGTAACTCTTCCTTTTGGTTATCCGCTCTTCTAAAATGTCACCTGGACTCATGCCTAAGAATCACAAGGCAGCAGAACTGAGCACTGACAGCAGTGAATGGCCGGAACCCTCGATGCGTGGAGACTACTCGCTGGCTGTGGTCTGAGTCGGTTATTTATATATGGAATGGTGGGCCCAGCACTCCCAAGGTTTGTTCTCTGCAGTTTGTATTCTCAGCTAACATGCCATGGCAACTGAAACCTGAGCCAAGTTTTTGGGAAACTGGAGTTATTTAACTAAACCGTAATAATTGAATTTCATGCCTATCGGAACTATGAAAAGTGAAGGCTGCCAGTGCTTGCATTCCGATCCAGAATGAGCCTGAAGCCAGCAAGACTCTTGACCTGAGATGTAATCTACACACACCTCCCACCCTGACCTCCAAACACCTACCGCAGTACTTTATGTCTAAGGAAAACGCTCCCTAAGATTAATGCTACTTCCTCTTCTGAGAAAGAACTATGTAGACATAACATAGGATTAGAAGCCAGGAGACCTCAGGGCTTGGGCCCGATCTGATATGGATTATATATCTCTTTCATGCTCTCCATCTGAAAAATAATGGACTATGTACCGAATGCTTTCCGCATTACCTATGGATATGTCAGAACCCTAGCAATCATAGCATCTTAGTCACGGCAATATGGAGAAGTAGAGCCCCGTCTCCTAGCTTCTTCTCCCATTAGAAGTGTGAACAATGCAGCCCAGGTGTTAGCCCTGCCCACTTTGGTAGAATCCTGCTGCGTATACTCAGCGAGCCTGCACCACAAAAACAGACATCATCTGGCCGCTTTCCGTTCTCCACTAGCTTAAATCTCCTGTACGCAACGCACACATTAAGTCACATGCTTCCCCCAATACAGAAAGAAAAGAGATCTGCTCTAAGTGCAGTCTAGAGGCTTGACATCCGTGAAACCCAGGGCTGGAGACTGTGCAGAACTCCAAAGCAGTGCCCCCCCCATGGCACCGCTTCACATACGCTTCCCCAAAGGCTAAAATGACACTGAGAACTTTCTGATGACGTTTAGATCTGAAGCTAGTCCATAAACATTTGAACAAAGTATTTTATGATTGATAAGGCTAATTAAATCCCAACTGCATCACTCCTGAGTGAGGTTAATTATGAAATCTCCAACTGCTGGAACGAAGCTAGTGAAATGATGCTGCTTTCTCATTTCACACCAAGCGTGTGGATGTGGTAGATTCAGTCATTTGATGAAAAACTAAACTGTGCAAAAACCAAGTCAGACGTAAGTGACAGCTCATTGCTGGTGGGAGTGCAAACTTGTATGGCCACTATGGAAATCAATATAGCAGTTTCTCAGAAAGTTGGGAATCAATGGGCCTCCAGACTTAGCTATAGCACTCCTGGGCATATGCCCAAAGGATGTTCCATCCTGCCAAAGGACACTTGCATGACCATGTCCATTTCAGCATTATTCATAGTAGTCAGAAATTGGAAACAACTTAGATGCCCCTCAACGAAAGAATGGATAAAGAAAATGTGGTACATTGATGCAATGGAATACTACTTTAGTGTTTTTAATGACATTATTAAATTTTCAGCCAAATGAATAGAGCTAGAAAAAAATAACGTTGAGTGAAGTAACTCAGGCCCAGAAAGATATAAATATGATCAATGCCTTATCCAGTCATCATCATAGAGTCTGTCTCCAGCAGCAGATGGGAACAGATGCAGAGAACCACAGCCAGATATTATGTGGAGAGAAAGAGTCAAAATCGGAGGGCTCCATTGGGCCCCTCTTATATTAGCTCAGGGAACCCTACAGAGTAGGAGGCAGGAAGATTGTAAGAGACAGAGGAGACAGAGGACACCAAGAGAACAAGAATCTCTGAATAAACTAAGCAGAGCACATAGGAGCTCACAGAGACTGAAGCAACAGACAGGGCTTACATTGGTCTACATCAGGTCCTCTGCATGTATATTCCAGCTGTTAGCTTAGTATGTTTATGGGACTCCTAACTGTGAGAACAAGTGGGTTTCTTACTCTTGTGCCCGCTCTTGGGACTCTTTTCCTCCTGTTGGGTTGCTGAGCCCAACTTCGACATCATCGTTTTTCCTCCATCTTATTATATTTTATTTTTTCACGTATAGTTGTTAACTCTTAGAAGCCTGTTCTTTTCTAATGACAGACAGAAAAGAATGGGTCAAGAGGAGAGAAAAGGTGGGGAAAAACTGGGAGGAGTAGAGGGAGGGGAAAATATAATCAGATTATATTGTATGAGAAAAGAATCTATCTTCAATAAAAAAAGAGAAGCTTTAACAAAAAAGAAAGAAAAGAAAATATCAGTATACTTGAAAAGAGATTTTCTTTGAATGAGATGACCACCCTCTATTTATTGTTTTTCATATACTAGCATTAGTGCACTTATGACTGACATGCATCTCCACTTGATCTGCCTTATTTGTGGTTTATCTATATTTGTCCAAAACTTAATCATTAAAACAATGGACATTCATTGAAAAAATAGAAATATATTGTGCTTATCCCATCACCTTCCATATATTAGACTCAGACACTGGTTCTTTTACAAGATTTTGAGCTGTGAGTAATTATTTTAAGATGTATTACATTTTTATGCTGTGGAACTTTTTTTTAATGATGCAAAGATATGTTCCATTATTTTATGTTGCATTTGTTTAACTCTGTGAAACTGTGATACTTTGTCTGTCTAAAACACCTGATTGGTCTAATAAAGAGCTGAATGGTCAATAATTAGGCAGAGAAAGGATAGGCAGGGCTGACAGGCAGAGAGAATAAATAGGAGGAGAAATCTTGGAGGAGAGATAGAAGAATAAGAAGACCAAGAAGCAAGAAAAAGAGAGACACCAGGGGCCAGCCACCCAACTACACAGCAAGCCATGGAGTAAGAAGTAAAGAAAGGGGGCTGGAGAGATGGCTCAGTGGTTAAGAGCATTGTCTGCTCTTCCAAAGGTCCTGAGTTCAATTCCCGGCAACCACATGGTGGCTTACAACCATCTGTAATGAGGTCTGGTGCCCTCTTCTGACCTGCAGACA
>JAQHUG010000214.1:2164095-2177137 GCA_028555095.1 Dicrostonyx torquatus | reverse complement strand
AAAGAAAAGAAAACACTTGTCATATTCCTAGAACCATCACAAAATGGTGCTAGGAATGATCTTTGACAGAAGCAAACAGAGTGGAGACATTTATATTACTTTATTTTGTCTTGTTTACCTTTTTTTCTCATGACAGGGCTTCTCTGTGTAACAGCCCTAGCCTGTCCTGGAACCACAAACTCTGTAGACCAGGCTGTCCTCAGACTCACAGAGATCCACCTGCCTGTACCTCGTGAGTATTGGGATTAAAGGCATGCACCACAACTGCCCAGATTTATATATTTTTATTTTTTATTTTCTAGCTTTTGAGACAGGGTTTCTCTGTCTAACAGCTATGACTGTCCTGGAACTAGTTCTGTAGACCAAGCTGGCCTCAAACTCACAGAGATCCACTTGCCTCTGCCTCCCAAGTGCTGAGATTACAGGCTAGTGCCACCACCTCCCGATTTATTTACCTATTTTAATTCCTACATATGACTACTAATACAGATTTTCCATTTAATGTATTAATTTAAAAATTCTTGTTTTAAGCTATTTTTTTTCTTTAGAAATGTCAGAAAGTATACCTGTAAAGTCTCACCAACATGACTGCCTAACCATGAGCAGAGCAAGGAGGACACCGATAGACATGCTGACACAGGAGAGGAAAGACCATGAGTCCCCAACTCTACACAAAGAACTAAATACATCAAAGGAATGCTGAGGAGAGAAAAGGTCTTGCAAAGATCACACCAATTAGTGGTTGGATCTGGAACGAACTGGGAGGGAATATGATCAAACCACATTGTAGGAAACTTTTAATGAACTAGTACCATTTTTGATATCTTAATCTCAATAAATCAGAGGAATAATTTTTAAAATGTCATTTGCGGTGGTACAGATCTGTAATCTCAGAATTCATGAGGCTGAGGGAAAAAAGAATCAAGAGCTTTGTACTCATCGCCCTAGGCAGCTCTGATCCTTGCTCGGAAAGGTTTCAGCTTGCAGTGGGCATCAGTCAGTGGAGGGATGCATAATTAGTAAAAGGATAAGAACAAGACACCGTGTGCCTGGCTCTAAACGGGTCATCTAAGTAATGCTTCCACCATCATGGCTTGGGGAGCGTCCTGAGAAAGAGGTAGACTAAATCTAAGGGCTAGAGGAAGGGAAGCGTGCTAAGAAATGCTAACCTGAGCATCCCTAGACATTGCGCTCATGAACTCGGCAGCACTGGTTCCCTGCCCAAGGCCTGAAGAAGAGAATCCAGCTAAGATCCCAGGCTCGATGGGTTACCTCTCCAGGTTAGATAGAGGCTTTGCTTGGGCGCTATTAGTAGTGAATAGTTGCTGGAGAAAGGAAAAAACTTTTTGAGAATATGGCCACTTGTAGGTTTCCCATGCATGAACAACACTGACTGGATTTAATGGGTTATCAAACAGTTGGGAAGGGGCAGTTTGGGTGGACATGAGGAGAGCTGGAACAGGGAAAAGAAGTAGGCATGATCATATTTCATAATAAAAATGTATGGAATCCTCAAATTATTTATTTATTTATTTGGTTTTTCAAGACAGGGTTTCTCTGTGGCTTTGGAGCCTGTCCTGGAACTAGCTCTTGTAGACCAGGCTGGTCTCGAACTCACAGAGATCCGCCTGCCTCTGCCTCCCAAATGCTGGGATTAAAGGCGTGTGCCACCACTGCCCAGCAAAATAATATTTTTTTTAAAGTGAAGTTAGACGCCAACACTCATGTTTTCTTCATTTTCACTACCAATGCCCCAAAATGCCTTTCTTTAGAGGCCATTTTTTCCGAAAGGAAAATATGTATGCTTCTTAGAGTGTTCCTGGGGTTACCTAATGAACCTCAAATATAAAGTTAGCTTGGTTATGTAATGCTGGCAATCGGTAGATTAGTCAGAGCCCAGTTATCTGGTCCATATGCAAACCTCCCGGCTCACCAAAGTGACCAAACACCTCCAGAGCAACCAGCAAAATACCCAAGGTGAGAGATGGTGCATTTCCCAGTGGTCAAAGATGGCAGGTGCTGAACAGGGTACAGAACATCACAAGATGGTCCCTAAACAGTGGAAGAAGACAGCGGGGGAGAGGAGAGAAGCAGAAGCAAGCCGCCCTTGGCTCGGCTGTGTAACCAGAAGCAGATGAGAAGACTCTTCATCCAAAAGGCAAGTGAGGACTCCAAGGCCAAAGACTCTGGCCACTGATCCCTGGAGCCTCAAATCTGGGTGCAGAGCTGAGACAGACTCCCTCAGTGGGGCAGATCAGCAAGAGTTTGTCACCCTCCACGCCTCAGAGGGCTGTGGCTAAGAACTATCTGGGCACATAATATTACTTAAAACTGAGTTATCCCAGGATGCGGTGAGGCTGGGAAAGGCCTGGGAACAAGAAGCAATCTGTCACAAGGTTTAGGAAAGGAGTTGGCCCTGTATTACCTTTCAGATTAAGTTTTATTGGGAGGGAGATTTTGGAGGCAGGGACAGAGCATGCTAGAGACTTGGGGACAGAGAGTGCTAGAAGGCATGCATCATACCATAGACATTGTGATGGTTCCTTCAAAGGAGAGGGAGCCTTCTCTTCAAAGCCCAGAGGAGCTGAAGACATCAGGGAGGCCGAAGGAGTCTTCAAAGCCCACAAACTGAGAGGGCTTCTGACTCAGATTTGCAGAAGGGTAGCAGGATGCTCCATACCACGTGACTTATCTTGACCTAGTCTACAAGTCAAGGGGGAGAGGCAGGCACTAGGTAGGACTAGAATCTCTTACCTTGCAGTCACACTGGAGAGGGGCTGTACTTATTTATTCTTCATTCTCTGCCACACGGAACAGACTGCAGTAGGGTGCAGCATGACTGCCCCAGGCCACTGTACCACTGTGACTTCTCAAAGTGACTGATCTCAAAATGGCAGATCTGTGATCTAGCTTTTGAAAGCTCCGGGGAGAGACACGGCCACCTCAATCATTCACCGAATGGGACGGGCCAGATGCTAACAAACTAAGTTCAGCTCGGACAGTGGCATGAATGGCCCCGTCACTTCAGAAACCCTGAACTTGAGATCAGCAGGTAGATGAACCACTGGAGCCAGTTTCCAAAATAGACTCTGAGAACTTTTGAAGCTGCTTAGGCGACATGACGGCCACTGTCCATCTCTCCAGCAGGCTGATGAAGTGTTTCGCAGGTTTAGAAGTACTGAAACGGCTCCACCTACCCAGGACTGCCTTGCTGGGGCTAGAACGTTAGCCAGGCCAGGGGCTAAAGAACTGGCTTCTCAGGAGGGTGGCAGAACCTGCTTGGTCCCACAGACTGAAAAGCCAAGTGTGGACAGCAGAGGATCCGGTGTGCAGAAACAGGGAGTCTCCTAAAGGGAAGACAGTGCTGGTGGACATGCGTTCAGCACAGGCTCAGCACCCAGGGCATAGGAAAGACAAGCTTACAAGTGTGGTTGACCTCAACTCTGTCCGTTTACCTGGAGGAAGCCAATTTTAGAAGACCCAGAAGCAAACAGCTCCAAACTCACTTTTCTTCACCCCCATGTTTCCCCTTTTCCCTTTCACTTACACTTCTACAAGTTCTTTGACTCCTGGGAGCGGGGAGCTTTTTATTTATATTTATTTAATTTTATTTGTGCTTTTTTTTTTTTTTTTTTTGGTTTTTCGAGACAGGGTTTCTCTGTGGCTTTGGAGCCTGTCCTGGAACTAGCTCTTGTAGACCAGGCTGGTCTCGAACTCACAGAGATCCACCTGCCTCTGCCTCCTGAGTGCTGGGTTTAAAGGTGTGCGCCACCACCGCCCGGCTTATTTGTGCTTTTTATTTGTTGTCCAATCAGATTCGTGTTCTTCTCGCTCAATCTTCACAAGCCCCGCCTCCTCTTTCATTCGTTCTAGATGTCCACGTGTAGAACGAGACCCCTACATCTTCACCTGTGCAAATATTGAGTCAAAATGGATAAAGACCTTAATGGAAGACCCGAAACGCTGAAACAGCCAGAGGGAACTTGAGGCTCGGCTTAGGGTAGAGGAGCCGTTCCCGGAGAGAGCTCTGGAAGCTCGGGAAATAACCGACAAACAAGATTGTGTGAAATTTAAAAGCTTTTGCACAGCAGAGCCAAGAGTTGTCAGGGTGAAGCAGGAGCCTACAAAATGGGAGATCTGTAGCTACACACTGGAGGGGATTAACACCATGAAGAATTCTCCGAACTAAATACCATCAGCACAAAAATTACCAAACAAATCATCCAATCAATAAATGGACAAATGAATGGGTCATTCTCAAAAGGAAAAATACGAATGGCCAATAAACATCTGAGCGATGGTCAATATCCTGAACCACGAGGGAAATGCAAATTGAAGTCACATTAAAACACCATCTCCTCCCATCAAAGTAACCATCGTCAAGAAAACAAATGGCCAGAAATGCCAGCAGGGATGTAGAGGAAGAGGAACCATTCTACCCTGCTGATGCGAACGGACACTGTTGCAGCCACTATAAAAATCCATATGGAGTTTCCTCAAAAACAAACAACGAAATTGCCAAATGACCCAGCTGTCTCCATCCTTAGTGGATACCTGAAGGAATTTAAGGCAACAGCCCACATAGATTCTCCCATGAACCTGACATTTATTTATTGCACCTGACAGTGAGGGAGAGTCTCGGGAGAGTGGCACGTGGATCGTGTTTTGTATTGTGGTTGAGATTACACTTGGTGCAGTCTTTGACAATAGCAGTTGATTTGTTTGTGTGTGGTTCTGGGGACCTAATGGAAAAGCTCGCCAATTCTAGGGAATGGCTGTATTACTGAGCTGTGTCTCCAGCCCTGACTGCCTCTTACAGTGTAAAAATGGAGAAACATGGGCCAGCAAGATGCTCAGAGGGTAAAAATATAGTACAGTACAGCCTGGTGATCCAAGGCCCATCTCTGGAACCCGTGGTGGAAAGAGAACCAACTCTGGAAAGTTGTCCTATGACCTCCACACTCATTACACTCGTGTGCCCACAATCACACGAGTCCACCATATATATATGTGTGTGTGTGTGTGTGTATGTATGTATGTATATATATACATATATATGTACATAACAAAAATTAAATATATTATGTCTTTAAAAAGTGGCCAGACTTGGAGTGGCAGCACATAGCCCTTAATTCCAGCATCTGTAGGGTGGGGGCAGGACTGAAACTTTGAGGCTAACCTGGGCTACGAGAGAGGAAAAGAGAGAGAGAGAGTTAGTTCTACAACAGCAAGTATAAAGTTGTTCATTTATGTGGCCTGGGAAAAAAAGAATTTCTATGAAACACAGGCCACAATAACTTTTGAAGGAGGCAAAATAAACTTAAAGGCAGTTTAACTTCTCCGTAGACGGCATCTTTCTCAGACAGAGCATACTGTACCAGGTAATTTTCCATCTTCTTTTCAGATATTATAACCCTCTGAAGTCAGTGTGCATGTCACCCAAGGACTTATAATGTTGGGAAATGATAGAGCATATTAAAGAAGCAATCTACCAAAGCCATTTTGAATATTGAAGTTCTGTGTGAAACTCAACCTAAGTACCCCAGTGCCAAGCTTTTTCTCTAGGGGGAAGGGGGCAGGGTTCAGTCTGGATTAAATCACCCACATTCTAAAGCAGGTGGTTAGAGAGAAGAGTGTGCCTGGCTTAACATCAGGCAGAGAAGGAAGGACGTATGGGAAAACCAGGGACACGGTTGGCTCTCAGTTATTGGTGCCAGAGACACAGTGCTAGGATTTCAGTCTCTAAGGTCTCTAAAGGTTCCGTGTTGACCTTTCAGTCCCCAGAATAATGCCATTAGCGGCGGGGCAGGGTAGTGGTGGTGGTGGGGACTGAGCATTCAAAAGTGGGGCCTGGTTTAAACATGCCCTTGACTGGGGTGGTGGAGCCCAGACCCTTGCTCTGCCTCTCCTTTACTTAGTAGCCACGAAGTGAGGAATTCTGTTCACTGGTCCACGGTAACATGTCCAAAGGGACCGCTAAGGGACCATGGAGTGGGACATACAGTGGTGCTCATGGGGGCATCCACATGCAGGGCAACTTCAACCATGCCCAACCAAAGCAGAGAGATGAGGCTGAAATGAGAAAAAGCATTTCAGTTTGTGTACCCTCAAAAGGCACCGAAGCTGTGGTCCTGGCCTGCCAGCCCCTGTGTGGCAGAGTCTGCCCCCGACTGCCAACCCCTGTATGGCACAGCCTTCCCCGCACCTGCCAGCCAGCCCTGTGTGGCACAGCCTGCCACCACCTGCCAGCCCCTGTGTAGCAGACAGAATATTATCAAAAAGAGAGCTTTGAAAATGTTATTTTTTTTTTGCTGTTATTATTGTTTGTCTTGTTTTGGTTGGTTGGGGTTTTTGGGGGGTTTCTTTGGTTTTTGTTTTGGTTTGTTTTTGTTTTTCAAGACAGGGTTTCTCTGTGTTGCTTTGGAGCCTGTCCTGGAACTAGCTCTTGTAGACCAGGCTGGCCTCAAACTCACAGAGATCTGTCTGCCTCTGCCTCCCGAGTGCTGGAATTAAAGGCGTGTGCCACCACCGCTTGGCAAGAATGTTATTCTTTTTTAAAAGAAAGAAAACTAATTTTTGGAGGAATAACCAGGGGCAGTGGAAGTTCAAGAAGTGCATAGTGAAAGTGGGTTGACTTTTCACTTTTTGTCCCTCATTCCCAACATCCATGTGTCCTGGGGAGGGAATTGCTTACACACGCACACAAACATGCACACACGTGCACGTGCACACACAGAGACACACACATACACATATGTACAGGTGCACATATACTTTCCTTCCTCTTTCTCTCAGCACTGCCTGTTCTATATACACGCACACACATACACATAGACGCACACACGAACATATACACATGCACATGCACATATACTCTTTCCTTCCTCTTTCTCTCAGCACTGCCTGTTCTACACACATGCATACACACACTGACACACACAGATGCACATACACACATGTACACACACATCCACACATGGACATGTGCACATGCTCATATACTCTCTTTCCCTCCTCCTTTTTCTCAGCACTGCCTGTTCCATTATGATTTTTCTTTCCAAACCTGACTGCTCCTCTCTCCTTGCTCCGTGTCCCTGGGCCCTTCCCTTGTTCCTTGCTGGACAGTCCTCCTGGTTCCACCATTCTCGACTGGTCCCCTATACTTTCTCTTGATGCCTGGGCTGTTCTGAGACTCTTTTGTAGTTAGTCCATTGCATCCACCTTTCTTGAGTCCTAACTCCCTTTGGACCTGGGTAGCATGCACGTCCTGATGCTATCGGCTTTTATCCTTGCAGTTAGAAATGATAATGGGTGGCCTCGTTTTGTTGTCAATATTGCCCTTAGGCTTTTGATTTTGCTTTCTCGTTTCTCTGTGTAAATGAGGATTTGGAGAAATCAAAAAGTTGTATCTCGAGCTGGAGAATTGGATCAGTGGCTATGAGCAGGACCTGATGTCCTAGCTGTCTATAACTCCAGGTCCAGTACTCTGTCCTGCCCTCCATAGGCACCAGACACACATTGGTACATAAGCACTTACATACATGTAAGCAAAACATCCATACACATAAATTAAAAATAATGATCTTCCTTTCAAAAGAAAGGCTTGTATCTCCTGCATAGGGACTTCTGGCCTTACTGTAACAATCATTGGTTGACAAACATGTAGGTTAATTCAGAACTTGGCCGTCACTGTCAGTTCAAATGTGGGTCTATCTATCTGTACAACTACACGAGTGTGGTTACTGCTGCACAGATGCATAAGTATGAATGTGTCTGAACAATGTGTGAGTGTGGCTGCATCTGCACAAGTACACAGAGTGGATGGATTTGCACAGGTGACAAGCATAGGCGTATCGGCACCACTGTGCACGTGTGAGTATATCTGTCAAAGTGATGTTCAAAGAAATGTGCACAGGTACCCACTTACACGTCCAATATGTCTCAGGTTCATTTTTTCCTCTAGTATCTCACAAGGGGTCACTGCCACAAAAAAATCTTTCTGGCAAACAAACCCTCCTTGTTTGTCCCCTACTCCTGTCACTTTATGGGGCCCTCTCCTGTATTTTCTCCTCTAAACTTGCCCAACTGGGAGCCATGACAGCCCAAGACATTCTACACAGAAGCCCCATCCCCGTCTGTGACTTCACCTTACAAAAGTTCAGAGTCAGCCCCAAATGACCTACCCTCCTTGGGGCTCTGGAAAAAAGAAAAGTGGCAGAAGCCTTCTTTGGTGTGGGAAGCCAGAGGACAATCCCCGGTGTCTATGTAGGGGCCATCCACATGGGTTGTCTGAGGCAGTGTCTTACACTATGACCTGGAGCTTTCTGCTCAGACTAGGCCCAGCGAGCCCCTGGATCTGCAGATCTCTGCCTACCCAGGCTGGGATTACAAGCATGGACCCCGAGCCCAATTTTTTACATGAGTTCTGATTGTCAAACTCGGGTCTTCTTGCCTTAGCCTTTTAGGACTGATCTGTCTCCCCAGCCCAGAGAGCATTTTATGACAGAGAGAGATACCTTTAACTCATTGTCTTGGGCTATTTTCATTTTCTTTTCTCTAAATATCTAAATATCAAATATCTAAAGCTGGGAACTTGCAGAGAGGAGGCTTGTTTGGAGTTTTGGAGGCTCGTGAGCATGATGTTGGCTCAGTTCTAGTAAAAATACCACAGCAGCTTCTAGCCCTGTGAGCCAGCCTGACTCTCCCCTTGACACACACAACCCAACACTCAAGATCTAGCTTGGGTCCCACATCCAGTGTCCTGGCCTATCTGGGCACCCCTGCCTGCATTGCAACTAACATTTAGATTTCCATCAGGACCTGTCCTGTCTGCTCCCGACCCACAGGTTCCTCCCATGTCAAATCCAAATTTTCCACCTGAAAGAATGACTAAGATAAAAATACTGATGACAGCTTATACTTGTGGGAATGCAAACTTGTACAGCCAATGTGGAAATCAGTATGGCGATTTTTCAGAAAATTAGGAATCAATCCACCTCAAGACCCAATAATACCACTTTTGGGTATATATCCAAAGGATCCACACTCAAACCACAAAGACATTTGCTCAACTATATCCATAGCAACATTATTCATAATAGTCAGAACCTGGAAACAACCTAAATGTCCCTCAACTGAAGAATGGATAAAGAAAATGTAGTACATTTTCACAGTGGAGTACTACACAGAAGTAAAAAACAATGGCATCTTGAAATCTGCATGCAAATGGATAGAACTAGAAAAACCATTCTAAGTGCGGTAACCCAGACCCAGAAAGACAAATATAGTATGTATTCATTCATAAGTGGATACCAGACGTAAAGCAAAGATTAACCTGTTATTCTTTTTATCTTTGGGGTCCCCCGGCAGCTTACTGAGGGGTCGAGACCATGCGGCAGGTCCCCAAACTAAAGTGGCTGGTCCCCAGTCTTGTGGCAGTTGGTGGGCAGGCAAGAGAGAAGCATGGAAACACCATGTAGAGTAAACTTGAACATTTATTAGGTGGATTATGGAGGGGAAAGGGAAGAAGAGGAGAAAGAGAGAGAGAGAGAGAGAGAGAGAGAGAGAGAGAAGAAAAAAAAGCACAGCTGTCTCCCCAGAGAAGGAACAGAAGAGAGAGTGGACTGCAGACAGGGAGGGAGTGGGCATGGCTTGTCTCTTAAAGGGACAGAAATCATTATATAACCAACCTACAGTCCACAACTGCAGAGAAGCTAGATCCCTCTTCCAGAAACAAATGGAAGCAGATGCAGAGATCACAACTGACCACTGGGCTGAGCTCCTGGAGTACAAAAGAAAGTGAGGGAGGAGCGATAATATAAACAAAGAGGTCAAGACCATGATGGGGAAAACCACAGAACCAGCTGACCCAAGCTAGTGGGAGCTCACTGACTCCGACTGACAACGAAGGAACCTGTATAGGACCCACTAGGCCCCCTGTGAACAAGTAGCAACGGTGTGCTTGGGCAGTATATGGGGCCACTGGCAATGGGACCAGGATCTAACTCTAATGCATGAACTGACTTCCTGGAACTCATTCTCTATGGAGAGATACCTTGCTCAACCTAGGCATGGGGGGAGGGCTTGGTCCTGTGTCGGGGTCCAAAGCCCCAACATAAAAACTACTTTTCCCTAACTGGATCAGTGCGGAGGCGCGGGAAATAATGAGACACAGTTCACACAGCAATATCAGAAGGGAGTTTCAGGCTTCATTCATTCCTGAAGATTACCCGCGTTTATTATTCAAACACCTTTCATTTCCCCAGGTAAACCAAGACGGAAACTCATTAATATTCTCTATCCCGGGGAAGCGGGAGTATAGTCAGTCACACCTGCAACTCAGTCACCAGCTAGGAATCCACACCTCTCCCCAGGCGATCTACATAATAACAAAAGAGAAAGAGCAGTACCTCCTGAGGCTTTTGTTAGGTAGCCACAGCTTATCTGGCAGGATAGTGACTGCCATGGAAACCGAGCATAGCCAGAGACCTTGGCTGTAAATATCGTGTATGAAATATGGACCTACAGGCCTGCCTCAAAGAGGTGATGGGACAGACTTAGTCGACTTCCCAGGGGAGGACTTATCCTCTCTGAGGAGTGGATGGGGGTGAGATGGGGGAAGGGGTGAATGGGGAGAAAGGAGGGAGGGGAAACTGGGATTGGTATGTAATAAAAAATAAATAATTAATTAATTTTAAAAGAACACATTAAATAACAGAAGGGCCAAATGACAGCACTAGAATCCAGCTACACCATGACAACAAAAGCTGAACATTCCAACACAACTGAAGTACAAGAAAGTGACTTTCAAACTATTTTTATGAAGATAATAGAGGTCCTTAACAAGGAAATGAAAGAATCCCTTAAAGAAATTGAGCAAAAGACAAACAAAAATTGGAAGAAATCAATAAATCCCTTAAATAATGCCAAAAAAGCCAAGAAAAACAAACAAACAAATGGATGGAGAAAATGGTTCAAGATTTGAAAATGGAAATAGAAGCAATAAAGAAAACAGGAATCGAGGAAATTCTGGAAATGGAAAATCTAGATAAGGAACACAGATGCAAGCATTACCAAGAGAATACAAGGAATGGAAGAGAGAATCTCAGACACTGAAGATGAAAATAGAGGAAATAGATTTATCAGTCAGAGAAAATATTAAATCTAAAAAAAAAAAATCCTAACACAAAACATCCAGGAAATCTGGGGCACCATGAAAAGATCAAAACTAAGAATAATAGGAATAGAAGAAGGAGAAGCATCCCAGATCAAAGGCCCAAGAAATATATTCAGTAAAATCATATAAGATAATGTTCTCAATCCAAAGAAGGACATGCCTATAAATGTACAAGAAGTTTACAAAACACCAAATAGTCAGGACAAGGAAAAAAAGTCCCCTCACTACATAATAATAAAAATAAATACAGAATAAATTCTTTACAGAAAAAAGAAAGAATATTAAAAGCTGCAAAAGAAAAAGGCCAAGTAACATATAAAGGCATGCCTATCAGAATTATACTTGACTTCTTAATGGAGATGCTAAAAGCTAGAAGGGCCTGGACAGATGTTTTCAGACTCTAAGAGACCACAGATGCCAACCCAGACTACAATACCCAACAAAACTTTCAATCAACATAGATGGAGGAAACAAGATATTTCATGAAAGTCAAATTTAAACAATATCTATCCACTAATCAAGCTCTATGGAAGGTACTAGAAAAAGAAAATCCAACCCCAAAAAGGTAGCTACATCCACAAAAACAAAGGAAATAGATAATCTCACACCAGCAAAACTCAAAGAAGGGAAACACACATACACAAACACACATACACAAACACACACTACCACAAACAACAAAATTACAGGAATTAACAATCACTGGTTATTAATATCTCTCAATATCAATGAGCTCAATTTGCCAACAAAAAGACAGACTAAAAGAATGGATACAAAAACTGAATCCATCTCTGCTGTATACAAGAAATACAGCTCAGTAACATTATATCAAGATTAATAGCAGACGATAGACATTAGCTCTGCTTTTTTCCAATCAAATGGACCTAAGAAGCAAGCTGGTATAGCTATCTTAAAATCTAACAAAAGAGACTTCAAACCAAATTAATTCAAAGAGATAGAGAAGGACATTTTATACTCATTAAAGAAAAATATCCACCAAAATGATGTCTCAATTCTGAATATCTATGCCCCGAATGTAAGGGTAACCACATTTGTAAAGGAAACATTACTAAAGCTTAAACCACACATCAAACACCTCCCTCTCACCAATGGTCAGGTCTGCCAGACAGAAACAAAACAGAGAAGTAACAGACCTTCTGACTCAAATGAACTTAACAGAATATTCCACCCAAACACACACAGAAGAATATACCTTCTCAACACCTCATGGAACCTTCTTTAAAACTGACCACATATTTGGTCACAGAGCAAGTCTTAACAGATCCAAAAAAATTGAAATAGCCCCTTGTATCTTCTCAGAGCACCGTGGATTGAAGCTAGGGCTCAACAACAGCAGTAACTATAGGAAGCCTGCAGACTCACAGAAACTGAACGGTTCTCAACTGAATTACCACTGTCAGAGAAGAAATAAAGAGAGAAATTACAGACTTCTTAGAGTTCAATGAAAATGAATGCACAACAAAACCCAAACCTATGGGACACAATGGAAGCAGTGCTGAGAGGAAAGTTCATAGCACTAAGTCCGCACATAAAGAATTCAAAGAAATCTCATACTAGCAGCTTAACAGCACAACTGAACTCTCTAGAACAAAAAGAATCAAAAGAGAGAGAGAGAGAGAGAGAGAAGTAGACAGCAAGAATAATCAAACTCGGGGCTGAAAAATAAAATAGAAAGAAAGAGAACAATACAAAGAATCGATGGAACGAATAGTTGGTTCTTTAAGAACATCAGCAAGATAGACAAACCCTTATCCAAACCAACTAAAAGGCAAAGAGAGAATATGCAAATTAACAAAATCAGAAACGAAAAAGGGAACATAACAACGGACACTGAGAAAGTCTAGA
>JAQHUG010000214.1:2132387-2148421 GCA_028555095.1 Dicrostonyx torquatus | reverse complement strand
AAAAAAAAAAGCCCTGTAAGTTATGAACCCATAATTGGAGACCCCATTTGTTAGAACCCCCATGCGATCCACATGTCTTCAAAGACCCAAATGTCAACATTGCTGCTCTAGGAACCAAGCTATCCACACATATCCTGGAATTTGAAAACTAAACCATGCATTAAGGTCAACTCAAGCCATGTCCCAGAGTTCCTTGGAATTCCCTGCTCCCTCCAAATGCCCCCAATTGCCCACTACTCTTTGTTGAATGAAAAGATAACTCACTGTAACCCCATCCTTTCCTAGCTCAGAAGTCTAATCATTCAGGAAACGTCTTTGAGCAATATCAAGGGTGTTTTTTAACTTATCCTTTCCTTTACTCTAGCTGGGTCTTTTTGCTGGTATATCTTAACCCTCATGGCTACACCAATCCCCTAAGCTTCTGCTCTCTGATTTTATCTGGGCAAATTCCTGATACATGTATAAAAGTCCCTGTTTTGCTATGCTATGCAATTCTTCGTCAGATGCTTCTTCATTTCCATAATCTTCCTTCTCCTTGAGATATAGGTGACAAGACTTTGTTTTGTTTTATTGTTTTGATCATATCTTTGACTTCCAATATTTGCAATTCTTATTATACATGGACTTAATGGTCAAAAACTAAGACTTCATATTCCCATGTTTAATTACATATGTGAAACTCTGCTGCAAGAATGCTTTCTAGGTTTTCCAACTGTACTGGAATCCTATGTTATCAGCCTCTTTGAAGCTAATCAACAGGGAGACATCTCATGCTGGTGTTTGGGACTCAGAGAGGAGAATGCATGTCTGGTTCTGAGCTCATGTTTTCTTGCCTCAGGGTTGCAGTATAAAAATACTCCTTCTAAGAAGCACAAACTGTTCAATAGCACATTTTTTGATGGCCTAGATACCTGAGGAATGGGTGCTCTGAGAGTTGACTCTCACTATGGCTCACATATCGCTTGGGGTGACCTGGGCCCCAGGGTTCCTCTGTAGCAGGATCACATCAGCACCAGTGCTGGCCAATGCACCTCCAACAATTGGAGTGCACAGCAGCCTTGCAAACTTCAGCAGACAAGTCACTTTGAAGTATAACTCTCATTCTGAAAGAAAGCCTTTCAAACTGAGCAGCCCCTGGTCCATCGCAAAAGCTCTTTGCTGTGGCATGCCTTTGACAGACTAGCAGCACCTAACCTGGAGGGCAGACTTCTTTTTGCTAAGATGTAGCAGAGCCAGCTTGCAGTGTGTGAAGAGGAGGCTTTTGATACTATATAAAAGGCTGTGATGGGCCCAACGGGGCTGATAGGTGTTGGGAGACTTGTCACATTCTTCTCTCACGACCCCTACTTTAGGAGACACAGATGTTCATACAATGTCTCTTTAAAAGGTTTTTGCAGAAGCTGTTAAATTTGCTTTCCAAAATGTTAACTTACTGGTTTATCGGTTGTTTGCATGTATGCGTGTCAGAGAGAGGCACAGAAAGAGACACAGAAATATATATATATATATATATATATATATATATATANAGAGAGAGAGAGAGAGAGAGAGAGAGAGAAACACAAGACAGACAAACAAATGGACATATTCCCTGGCAAAGTTTATTCTGGCAAGTGTTCCTCAGAGACTGACAAGGTGTCCATGGAGATGAGCTTGTCCTTTCCAAGGGGGAGAAGAGTGCACGTCTGGAACTTGTCACATTCTGGGGGATACATGCCTGAACTGGAGCTGAGGAGCTTCTATAGAACAGCTGGGTGATAGCCTAAGATCATTCCCATCCTAAACACCATCCCATGGCTTCCTGACATTGTTGGAGATTCTCTTGAAGCAACTGAATGTTACTTTTTTTCCTCCTGAGACAGGGTTTCTCTGTGTAGCCCTGGCTATCCTAGAACTCACTCTGTAGACCAAGTTGGCCTCTGTCAGAGACCAGCTTCGACAAATATACTACTTACCATGGTAAGGGCATGAGGATTAGAAAAATAAGTAAGGAGTACAAAGATGCAAGTGAAAATAATAAGGCAGAAAATGTAGGATAGTACCAGGAGGGAGTTCTCGTGAGTACTGAAATCCGCCTGCATTTAATTCTCCATACACTTTTATACCCCAATACAACAGGGGAAAGAAGACAAAAGACTGCTTGAACATGATACAAAGGACAACTCAAACAGTTATTTGATTCAATACTTGAGACATCAAGTCATTAGTCCTTGAGAAAAGCATTTTGTTGTTTAGCAGTGAACCCATCCTAGACCAAGAATCCTGAAAGCAGTCACTCCCTAGGTCAAACCTCCTATTTCAAAAGAAGGAGCAGAAGTAGGCTTGAATTCCCTGATCTTTGATCACTTTGGAGTGGATCTGCCTGTATGGGCCATTTTAAAGTCAAGAACACCAAGCAACCACACGCTAAGTCAGGGTGTGTAGCCACACTTGTTGTCAACAACTTTGAACAAGCTAAAACTATCCGACCTTCAGACAAGGTGAAAATAGGCTCACATTTTTGGGCCTCCATAGGTCTTGAACTCAGAGATCCACCTGCCTCTGCCTGCCGAGTGCAAGGATTAAAGGGGCGACCACCATGCCCAGCTCCTGAATTTTATTTCCATTGCTGGTTTTACTTTGCTTTTAAGTGAATTGAGCAAGGGACTTGAGGAGAGTGAAGGATCAGTTTCTGAAGCATTGGAAACACATCGACATTCATTAGCAACGCCGTGGTGTCTCCCCTGAGAAGGCTTCCTTGTGTGCTCATCATCTCAGCAAGGATAGGTCTGGCAGCCATGTCCTAAGTGGGTAGAGTGAGGATTCCCACGTGAGATTCAGAGGTGGTGGGGCTCAAGCTCCAGGCAGCTGAAGCTAGCATGATGCAGCAGTTCTCTGTGATCAAATCTGCTTCACACTGACAAAGCTAAGGAGGTTAGACTATGATTCCCTCTGTGTGCCAGCTGGAGAGTTGAGGCTAAGAGACACAAAAGGCAGGTTTTGTAAAGTTGCATAGGCACTGAATAGAGATAAGACAGGAATACAGCTTGTCTAGCCATACACACTGAAAAAAACCCCACCACTAGGCAATAAGAGTTGCCCTGGCTGAGATAACACCATTAACAGCAAATACAGAACTCATGGAAATGCCAGTACCTGGAAGGTATCTGAAAATAGCCATGAATGTTTTTGTTTCTTTCTTTTGTAATTCTTTTTTATGTTTTCACATATAAAGCTCCATTATCTTCATATGTATGTGTTACTATGTTTTGTCCTTGTATTCTTCCTCTCCCATCCTCTGCTGTGCCTCTACCCCGCAGCTGGCTCCCTCCCTACTAGTATCTGCTTTTCGATTACTTCCCTTCCTTCTTCCTATTTCTCTTAAGATCCCTTCCTTTCCAGGCTGGCAGGGAGGAGGGGACTCAGACAGGAAAACCTGAGTTCAATCCACAGAACCCACATAAAAATGCTAGGGAGAAAGAGTCAGACAGATCCCTGGACCTCACTGACCAGCCAGCCTAGTCTATATGGTGAGTTCCAAGTCAACTCCAAGGGCCTGGATAGATGGTGTCCTTGTTCTCCGTGGTTTCCTGATGTTGAGCGCTGCTGGTGCTATGATGATTCTACCTTTGTAGTTGAGGTGGCATTTTCCCTTGTAGCTTTTAACATTGTTTCTTTGCTTTATATTTTTGACATCTTCACTATAGTATGTCATAGGGGTATTCTCCCCTGGTCATGTCTATGGTCGCATCTATTTGAGACACCAAGATGCTTCCTTGTGTCTGAAAGCCTGTTTCTCAAGATTTGAGAATGTTTCTGCTGTGTCTTCACTGAAGTGTGAGTGTGTATCCTCTGTGTCTTCACTGAAGTATGAGTGTGTATTCTCTGTGTCTTTAGTGTCTGCCTCAGTCTCTTCTCTTTAGGGATTCATGTTTAGCTTCTGACCACGTCCTGGAGCTCAGAACCCTTTCCTCCTTATTGAAGTCTTAACGCAGCAGCCCTTCAGCCTTCTTCTCTGTCTCTGTTTTTTTTCCCACTGTGTTTTTCTGTGATTCAGTGAGTTTGCTATTTCCAATATTTCTATTTCTTTTTCAAATCTGAATTTTCTAGCTGACTCTTTCTTCCATGTTGCTGACTTTTTTGTCCATATTATTACTGATTTTCTTATCACCCTGCTGACTTCTCCCTCTGTGTTGCTGACTTCTGCCTCTAAGGCCTGAATTGAATCAATTTGCTTGTTTGTAACTTCTTTTAGGTCATCCGTCATTTTTGCCACAAAACTTCAAAGTCTTCATCAGACATATTGCTTATTTCAGTATCTTTGAGTTCAGCAGTTGAGAAGCCACAGTGATCTTTGAAGTCATGCTGCCCTACTTTTCCATGTTCCTTGCCTTTCTGGGTTGCAATTTGTGCATCTATAGGTTAGGACATCTCTTGGGGATTTGGAATGAGACAAGGATCTTCCTATTGAGACGCTTAGCCTTGAAGGCACAGCCCCTAGTACCACTCAGCAAGGAATAAATAACCCACTGTGGCAGAACGACACCACACCATTCAAAATACAGCAAGACAGTAAAGCTATCACTGCCCACTAATCCATCACCAACCATCATAGGACTGAAAATGCCCAAACTATTATAGAATGTGCTATGAAGCTACGAACAACTTAGGGCAAGTGTGGGAACAGTAAATGAATGAGATAAGAACAAAGATAAGTGCGATGCTTTGAATAGGTATGGCCCCCATGGACTCAGCATTTGAATGCTGTGGGGCTTGGATCGGGGAGTCTCATGTGGTAGACAGTTCACTTCCTGATGATCAAGGTGTAGAACTCTCAGTTTCTTCTGCAGCGCCATGTCTGCTTCTTGTCATGATGATGATGATGAACTAAATCTCTGAAACTGCAAGCTAACCCCAGTTAAATGCTTTCCTTTGTAAGAGTTTCCTTGGGGACTGGAGAGATGGCTCAGTGGTTAAGAGCATTGCCTGCTCTTCCCAAGGTCCTGAGTTCAATTCCCAGCAACCACATGGTGGCTCACAACCATCTGTAATGAGGTCTGGTGCCCTCTTCTGGCCTGCAGACATACACACAGACAGAATATTGTATACATAATAAATAAATATTTAAAAAAGAAAAAAAGAGTTTCCTTGGACATGCGGTCTCTTTACAGCAACAGAAACCCCAACTAAGACAATAAGCAAAGAGGGGAAAGAGGGAAAGTAAGGCTTGATAGATGAAAGAAAAACAGAAAGGGGGAGTGGAGAAGAAAGTTACAGAGAAGAAAAGAGCAAGTGAGTCAAATTTGTAAAGGAAGAAAACAAAAACAAAAAATATTTTCCAGTCCTGAAAAAGTTCAAAAAGTTAGGAAAATGTAAGAAGGGGTGGGGAACCTAAGCGCATTTAAGACCCAGTAAGTTAAAGTGAAAGCCCTGCTGAATGCGGAGGGTGGGAAGGGAACAAACACATGGGAAAACAAAGTGTCCTCCAAAGGCCGGCGTGGCCGAGGTTTGGTGTCTAGGTGGCACTACTGGGAGGCAGCAGAACTGTTAAGAAGTAGGCCTAGTGATGAGTCGTTATGTCACGGGGATGTGCCCCCCACCACATCCTCCCTCTCTCTGCTTCCCCACCAGGAGGGAGCTCTTCTTCTATTGCATGCTCCCTCCTTGATGACTTGTCCCCAAACAAGTGGCTCAGCTGTGAGCTGGAACACTCAACGCTGTGATCCAAAATGAACTTCTCTAAGTAGATTGTCTCAGGCATGTGTTGTGCTGGCAGAATGGTGACTAACACTTCTGTCATCCCCGAAGAACTCCATGGCCCCACTCTGTGTTCTCACCTAGTCCCACACACCTACCCTGTCCCCTGGAAGTGTCTAGCCTGTTCTCTGTCTCTGAGGACACTGTTCACGAACTCCCACAGAACCTTCTCAGGCAGGCTGTTCTCCTCAAGCCGGAAGTCCCTGAGATCGAGTCCAGCTGTGGCGTATGCGGATGGCTCGTTCCTTTTATTATTCAGTAAAGTTTCCTTTGTGAATACCCAGAATGTATTCAACCTCTTGCTCTTTGAAGAACATGTAGGTTGATTGCACTTTTTGAGTATTATAAATAAAACTGCTTTGGGACTCCACATACAAGATATAGAGCATGCTTAGTTTTTAAAAAAAAACCAGTTGTCAAACCAATTTGCTGTTTTTACATTTCCATTAGCTATACATGAAAACTCCAGCTAAGATGAACTAAGGTTAGAGCCTGCTGTGTTTCGTATCTTAAATGCCTAACACACACACATACATGCACACACGCATACACACACACACACACACACACATGCTGCCACCAATTTCTATGTTGAAGACCTGGCTCCCAGCTGACAGGGCTACTGCTAGGTGGTAGGGACATTAGGAGTCATGATCTAATTGGGATCATAGCACTGAAGAGGATGCTGGTGCTCTGAGCCTTCCTGTTTCTCTCTACTCCCTGGTCACTGTGTGATGAGTAGCTCCCTGTCATCTTCTGCTTTGCCATAGCCCAAAGTGATGAGGCCAAACGACCAAGGACAGAAACCTCCAGACCTGTGAACTGAGATGAACCTTTCTTCTTTGTAAGTTGTTTGCCTTTGGAAGTTTGTCACAGCAATAGAAAGTTAACAGGATCCTCACAGGCTTACCTCAAGACAGCTTTCTGTGAGCCCATTAGGACCCCTTGCTACTTGCTTTTGGGGGGCAACAAGCAAGCTCACATACGCAGATACTCGTGTGAGTCCCTTGAGTGCTGTCTCAAAGCTGTAACACAGTTTCAGTGCAAATGAGTCTTTAAAGGGACAGAGTTCACAAGTGAGTCCAAGGAAATCTATGACCTGACTGAAAAACCTGGATTTTGCAGTGGATTTTCATCGAGTATTCCTCTAAGGTGTTGCTCTTTGTAAGTACTGCTAAACATATTGTCTTTATATATAAAATAAATTTATATATAAAATTTATATAAAAATAATTTAACTATTAAAGCTACAAAGTGTGAGGATTTCTAGAAGCATGTATCATATATTAGCCTTTTGAAAACTCTGAGAATACTGGCTTATTGCCCCGAATGTCAAAGAACAACACCCCAGAGGTTTGAAAACACGGGAAGAACACACTAGCGGCCTTTGACAGTGTCTTGGGTCTTTGGGCTATTGTGGGGTGATCCCGGGTGCCTGACTCCCTGTTTGGATGGATGCGACAGGTGTCTCCACACTTTCATTCAGCTCTCTGGCAGTGATGGTGGGACCTGGCTTGTGTGTGTGCTTCCCACAGGCTCCTGTAAACCCTGACAGTGGCATGGGCACGCCTGTATGTGTGAATACATTGCAGGGTTTTGATTAAAACTTGAAGGGGCCTCAGATTTGGCACAAAAACAAAAAACAAAAAAACCCAGAGATTGAATTCTCAGAACAAAGCAGATTCTACTACCCCAAGGAACGAGCAGGAGGCTGCCTTTGAATAGAGCAAAGACAGCAGCTGGTGGCTCTTCAGGAGTGGTTTTAAGGAGAAAGTGGGAAAAGTCCATGCTAAGATGAACTGGTAAGTACTTATTGGACATGGTGCTCAGTATAGCCAAGCAATAAATTTTGACAGCTGGACCTTAATGATCAGCCTCAGGAATGATTCGGGCATAAGCAAGTGGCCAAATAAGAAAGAAGAGGGGAAGGGCAGGGCCTGCCAGTGCCATGTTTGGGCCTGTTAGAGTCCTTCAAAACCTTTTGGCTTTTTAGAGTCTAGCCAGTTGTCGTTCCCCACTCTCTATGTAGGTCTGAGGGTTGCCTTCATCTAGGTCCTGCCCCTCTAAGCCCCTCTTCCTGTTTTATGACTAAGAATGAGAGTAGATGACCACAGCCCCTGGCCATCCTGCTGCCACCATACCATAGCACAAAGCTAGTACAGCCATCGGTGAAGGTGCTGACCGGTGACTGGGAGCGCACTGCCCACCTGGCCTTCACTTGGTCCTCTAAGAAAAGAACTATGCACCTCTGGGCTGCCGACTCCTGCTGGACAGGGGGCAAGAGCTAAGTCCCTCTCCTCGGATTTCCCCGAAGCTGTGGTACTTGGAGGGTTTAGCGCGTTCAGCTGGGAGGTCAGGGGCATGAGTACCCAGCGTTCTGTCCGGTCAGCTGCGCATTTCCCCGTTCTGTAGGAACGAAGCGTCTTTCACCTTTGTTTGTCCTCGCCTTCGGGTTGGCCCACGTGGAGAGCGGATGAGTCCTCATTGAATGTGTGTCTAGGCATCAGTAACATGACTGCAGTCTTGTCCCACACACCAATGCCTTAGACCAGCAGTTCTCAGCCCGTGGCTCAAGACCTTGGGGGGGTCAAAAGAGCCTTTCACAGGGTTGCACATCAGAACTCCTGTATAGTGGATATTTATATATCCGTAGCAAAATTACAGTTATGAAGTAGCAATGAAAATAGCGTTACAGTTGGGAGTCCCCACGAGATGAGGAGCTGTGTTAAAGGGTCACAGCATCAGGAAGGTTGAGGACCAGCACTTTAGGCCCATGAGAATGGTGAAACTTTCCCTTAGGCACTAAGGGTGTTGACTGTGCAGAAGGTGTCAACCACAGCTTCCGCAGCCAGGATAACTGCTCCTGAGACTGCCCCCCTACAGAGACCTCCTCAGGGATGAGGTAACAGCCTTCCCCATTCCAGCAGCCTGGAGTATAAAGTCTTGGAGTTTCTGGACTGCGGGAGGCATCTCCAGCAGAGTGTTTATGGTTCCTAGATCTCAGCCTTGCATGTCTGGATTGCGGCTTCTTACAAATGCAGAGGCGAATTCAAGGAAGATAGGGAATCCTCCCTGCAGGAACTGGCAGCATGAGCTCCCAGCCCTGAGCTCTCCAGCCAGGCTTCCTTTTTGCTCCCCGCACTGAATCCCCATTTGATCACCTACGGAAGTATTTCCTTGAATGGAATTAGGAGGCCTGAGAGCCTGGCTGCTTTTGCAAGCTAGATGATCATCTACTGTTGCTTTGGGACTAGGAAATTCCTCAGCTTTTTGTTTAATTTCCCCATATGTAAATGTTTCATAGTAAAATGTGGTGAAGAACCAGGTTTCATTTTTTTTTTTTTTTTTTTTTTAGTTTAGCTGAAAGTGTATTGCAACTTGCCACGGAAGAAAGCCTATGCATCTATCACAGCCTTTATTCCTAACTGTTCTGGTATTGAAATGAGAAGTGTGGGTTGTCCCTGACACAAGCCCCTCTGCAGGTACCATCGTCTCAGGTGAAAATTTGCTTCCCCCACCCTTAAGCATGGCAAAAGGCACTGACACAGAAGCCCCCACATGTTTGCTGTTAGCCAGACAGCCTGTCACCAATCTGCCTCTCAATGTTCCACCTTCACAGAGGAACCAACCCGAGAGTCAAGTCTTCCCACAGGGAGATGGAGAGGAGTGGGGAGGAAGCACAGAGGAGCCAAACAGCGATGGCCTTTAAATCTATGCACCTTTTCCCATAATCCTGGGTATTTCCCAGCTGTCATTACCTATGCATAGAGTTTAACCTACTGCTTTTTTTTGGTTTCCCTGTGTGTAGGTTAACGCTACCACAGCTGTGCTGTACCTGCCCTTGTCTTTAAAGGGCTTGGAACTCTCTGCCCATGCCCATTCAGTAACAGGGAAGAAAATCCAGATAACACAGACCTGGTATATTGTAGTCAGTATCTGTCTTTGGCTTCCTGCTGTCATGGCCTTGGTAGCAGACTCCAACGATGGGCTGAAAAAGCCATTGGCAATTCTTGTCACTTGGCCTAGATCCTTCTTGGGTCACCTCTACCTGCTGCTTCTACTTCAGGTTTCTTCTCTGCAGTCTGTCCCGAAGTCTAACCTTGAGGGGGCACAAGTGATGAGAATGGTGACATGAACTAGCCAATCTTCATCCAGCCACCGGGCCATCCTGAGGGGAGCTGCAAGGACATGGGACTGCCTATGTCTGACCTGGTTTGTAAACGTTGGGAATGGAGCAGACATTGTCACTAGTCCTGTGAAGTTGGAATGAGCTCTGGCTGCTGAATTTTTTATTAGATATTCCAGCTCCAAGGTCTCCTGAGAGTAAGTTCTCTAGGAGACTGCCTGCTGGGATCCCCAGGATTCTGTGAAGAGGTGGGGCCCCCAACTGTCAATGTTTTCTAGGGCAAGAAGACATGTTCACCAGCTTTCCAACGGCTTTGAAGCTTGAGGTAGGAGAAGCATTGTTTCCAAAGCTTGAATTGTCATCTTTGTGTGCCATTGGGGACCCATAAGATTTGAAATTATTTTTTGGTGCTAAGGATTGCATTCAGGGCCTCAAATATGCTATGCCCATGCTCTACCATTGAGCTATACACCCTGCCTCCAGAAGATATATTTTTAGGCCAAATCAGCGAGCCAACTTATATGCAGTAATAAAAAAAAACTGCATTTGATTTCAGAGATGGGGACACTTAAATGTATTTATTATAAAATTGGGTTGGGAGTAAGCGGTGTTTTATAAAACACTCAATCAAAGCAGGAAAGCAAAGAACAAAAATAGACGACTGGGGAGAGAGAAGCTCAGTAAGTCTGTGCGTGGCTCTGCAGTCAGACATTGCAGAAGGTAGCTATTTTAATATTCATATGCACATAAGTTTCGGCAAATGGGTGAGGGTTTGTGATGGACTCGGTGCCATCCTACTGGGCTCTGTTAGTTGCCTGGTTGGTACTTCCCACTCCTGACCTCTGGTCAGGGTGAGGAGGCCGCAAGGATGCGGTCTTTAGATGTCCCTTCAAATGCACCAGGTGCAAGTGTTCACAGTAACGTGAGGGCCGGCACAGAGGATAAGTGGATTTGCCAGGCAAGATGGCAGCCGATCCTTGCCCAGCATGTTTTAAAAAAACAAAACCAAAAACAAACAAACAAAAATCTGTTCAGATCTTGTGTAGGCTTTGGATCTACTAGTAGGGCAGATCTCTGTACCCTTCTTACTCTCAGACAAGGACCCACCCCAGACAGGACCCTCTCAGAGTTGCAGGACCACCTGCAATTTGTAGCTGGCTCTGCCCGCTTCTTCCCTGTTTAGGTCACCTACAGTTTTTATACACTTGGAATCTTGACTACTGCCTGAGAAGGCCTGTGTGTGAAATGCTCAGTTGTGGGCCTGTGACACTCCTGGTACATGAAAAAGCTCCTAATGGAAGGACGTTAGGTTGCTGGGGGTGTGCACTTAGGCAAGACACCAGGAACCAGACCCCTTTTGTCCCTCTATTAGCTTGCAGTTATAGCAGGGGTAAGCAGCTTCCTCCACCATGATGTGCTCCTTAGCAGGGATCCAGTTCAGCTGCACACCGTCTGGAGCCACCACAACTGTGGCCAAGGAGACCTTTCCTCCTCCTAAGTTGTCTGTCTCGGGAATTTTGTCACAATGGCAGAGAGTTGTCCAACACACCGTCTATGAGCCTGGGCACTGCCTCATTTACAGCGTGCTCAGAAGTTTTGTGCCATAGAGCAGGGCGTATGGCTCCTGCACAGACCAAAGAGCTGCAGGACCGTGCCATACTTACCCATTCTCCTGCCAAGCAATAACAAGGAAGAGGTTGTTCTGGAGGGTGGAGTCAAGCACACCACATGGAATGTACAGGAAAACAAAAAAGTGGGCTCCCTACAAAGTGACCCCGACACACAGCATAGCCCCCTGTCAAATCTGGTCCCCTTCCTTGATCACTTGACAATGGCCAGCTCCTTTCGAGAGGGTGAGTCCATAACATAGCAAAGAATCAGACAAGAAGAGCTTGGGCCAGCAAGGTGGCTGCCGACAAGCCTGATAACTTGAGTTGGATTCCTGGAAGCCACACGGTATAAGGAGCGAGCTGACTCCTCAAAATTATCCTCTGATCTCCACGCACGCATCTTGGCACACATTGTACACTCTCATAGAAACACATATACACCATGAGATAGGTAAATAAATAAACAAGCAAGCACTATTTTAAGAGAACGGGTGTGGCTGTCTTTGCCTTGCCTGTGCAGCTACGGGCCTTGCCTGCAGATTAATTCTATTTATTTATTTGATGTATATGAGTGCTCTATCTGCATGTATACCTTTATGCCAAAAGAGGACATCAGATTCCACTATAAATGGTTGTGAGCCACTATGTGGTTGCTAGGAATTGAATTCAGGTCCTCTGGAAGAGCAGCCACTGCTCTTACCTCTGAGCCGTCTCTCCAGCCCCATAGGTTTACTCTTTCCCCGGTGGCATCCTCTCCTGGAGCAAGAATGCCTACCTAAAGCATCAGCTCCTAGTGTTTTTCTTGTGTCCTGTGGACGAGGTGACTTTTGCAGTCTGAGAAGAAAAGTCTGTTCTGGAAGGAAAATGCTTCCGGAATGTAAATCTATTTGATATCTAGCATCAATGGCCTGTTTCAAACCAGCTCCAGCTGTGCGGAAGGCATTTCAACAAACCCAGAGTCACTCTCTGGCCACTGGCCTCCAGAACTCACACACTGATCTCCAGGCCCTTGAACTTTCAAACATGGACTAAGCCAATGACATGTTACAGCATCTCCTACTCATAGGCCTGCCGTGAGTTCTAAGCCTTTGTAACTGCATGAGCCACGCCCTCAGTGAGTTTCCTATCATATCACATATATAGAAATCAATGGCGTGGGTGAGACTCAATAACCACTCATAAAGTTGTTCCTGGATTTCCAGTAGCATCCCACCCCATCTCCAGTTCTACTTTCCAGTAAACAGCTGGCTGCTAACCAAAACAAAACAAAAAAAACAAAACAAAACAACAAAAAAAAACCAAACAAAAAAGCCGGGCGGTGGTGGCGCACGCCTTTAATCCCAGCACTCGGGAGGCAGAGGCAGACGGATCTCTGTGAGTTCGAGACCAGCCTGGTCTACAAGATCTAGTTCCAGGACAGGCTCCAAAGCTACAGAGAAACCCTGTCTCGAAAAACCAAAAAAACCAAACAGCTGGCTTCTGAGGACATCCTCAGCCTTAGTCACATCTCCTCAGACAGAATGTTCATGTTTCCCTTTGTCGCAACAGCTGGCCATGCATTTCTGCAGCAAGGGCTCAGGCAGCCAGGTGCCCTAGCTCACTCAGCACCTGCGGGAGAGTTGCACGGAGTTACCACACACATCATAATGGAGCACAATTATTGAAACACTCTGTAATGTTTACGGAGATGGAAAGAGTTCAGTAGCCACATGTGGCTACTATATTTAATAACGTGGCTAAATTTCCAATCTCCGCAGAAGTTTCTACTGGTTAATGGTTGTCAGCAATCATCTGAGTATGGCAGTTGGTTGGGTGATTTTGATTCAGACAAAATAACGATGACTTATTCTAAACAACCTAACAGAGAGACAAAGTTCCCAGAAGATATGATGCTTTTCAGTATTGAAGCCCTCACCTTGAGGTCACTTCCCCTGGCTAAACCCTTGAGAAGATGCAACCTGTGCAAACGGCAGAAGCCTCAGAGGGGCCTCAGAGGGGCCTCAGAGGGGCGGGGGGAATCACCATTTAACCAAGAAGGTAGCCTATGTGTGGTTTAAGGAATGAGCACTCTGCCTGAGGGTACATGCTGATCTAGTAGAGCTGAGGGAAGCAGTGCACAGCTATAACTGCAGCCACTCAGGAGGCTGAGACAGGAGGATCACTTTAGCCAGGGGTGTCAGTGTCAGACTGGGAAAGATAATGAGACCCTAACTAAAGAAAATAGTAAAAACTAAAGAACTAACATAATGTTCATGCTGATTTTTACTGCAGCGTAGAGTATCGCCTGAAGTCTTGGGAGCTTTTATTATTATTGTTAAAAATTATGCTAAATTTTTAAAAGTAGAGAAGCACATTCTTTGCTTTCAAAACATGTATCTACATTCAAAGTTAAGCAGAGTTGGGGCAATGATACAGAAGGTATTGACAAATCATTAAACAAAACCAGCGGTTGACTTACCTGTGGTTCCTTATGATAGGAGAGCCATGCAGCCTGTCCCGGAGCGTGTAGTCACAGTGCAGGAAACGGTGACAGCAGCTCAAGTCAGATTGTTGCACTTTTGCTCTTCCAAAGAACAGTCACAGCTAAGACAACTGAGACGGCTACTCGGTCACACCAAATGTACAAACGCTGGCTGGATTGTACAGTGCAGCTTCCATAACGAATTAGCTTCTGGGGAAACGTCATCCTGGAAGCTGGAGATGGGGAAGGGTTATGTTTCAGCTGCTGGGCCGCGACCCAGAACGTAAGACCGTGCAGGCAAGACAAATCCCAGCAGACTCTTAGAGCTTAAAGATGGGATTTATCCACTTGGCCCAGTTACAAGAGTATGAACAATGGCTGGGGTTGCTTGTAAATTTTTTGAATGATCAGGCCATCCCAGGCAAAAAAGCCACTGCAATAGCCTGGTTTAAAAAAAAAAATACTTGGACAATGCTTCTCCCACTAGGACACACTGCCACTGGTCCCCTGTGTTGAAGGTGCACATTTACTTGAGCAAATCATAAAGAAACTTGGCACAGTGTCATTTAATCAAAACTTATATTGCCCCACTCTCCAGCTTCCAAGAAAAGTAGATGTAACTGTAAAACTCAAATTGGGTATGTTCTCTGGAACCCTTGGATGGCCCTGGCTGAGAGTCTGAACCCAGGAGCCTTTAGGGTAGGCTATTCTAGAACTCCATAGACTATAACCTCAAGAATTAATAACTAGAAGACTCATAAAACTAAGGCGGGCCTGCTACTAGCTGCCCTTATTCGGGCAGACCAAACTCAATGCTATCATATCGAGGAGGATTTAGCACGCGTGCTTGTCTTCCAAGGAAGAAACGTGGTTGTAAAAACTGTGACCTTCGGAACCTCTTCCAACCAGACATTAGATGTCCTGGAAAAGATAGCAATTGGAAGCATTCTCCCGAGGCACGCAGGAGCTGTGTTTGTCAGAGGGAGTTAGCAACTGATAGGATGGCAAGGCCTCTGAGAGTGGAGGTTTGGATCTGTAGCTCCTCTATGCAAAAAAGCCAAAAACATGGGTTTGCTACCAGGACATGACCAGAAGTCTAAACCACTGAGCACCTTCAACCAAGCCCTGAAAGTCTTCTTGCTAGTGATAAAATAAAGTGATACAGAAATCTTAAAGAACAATTTATCAGGGCTAAAGAGATGGCCCAGGGGTGAAGTGCATTGGCCACTCTTCCAAAGGACCTGAGTTTAGTTCTCAAGCATCCAATTGTGACTTATGGTTGCCTGTAACTCCAGTTCCAGGTGGTCTGATGCCCTTTTCAGGCCTCCGTGGGTTCCTGGCACAAGTGGTGCACAGATATGCATGTAGGCAAAACACGTGTGTGCACACATGCACACACAATAAATAACAGATTTTTAAAAAATGGTTTCTACTACTATGTGTAAATACAGTAACATTTCTATATCTGTAGGTTACCTGAGTTATCCCTCACATGCATGCCCATCTGCTCGGGCCTTAGTTGATTCTAAAGCAGTCAAGCTGAGGACCAAGATTAGCCATCGCATCAGGACTCAGACCTTCAGCTCTTCTGTTGGAAAGCCAGGCATGGAGGCCTGCACCGGTGATTCCAGCACTGAGGAATTAGAGACAGTAGAATCCCTGTGGTTTCCTGACCAGCTAACTGCTCTTGTCTCATCAGGGAGCTCTGGGGGAGGGGGTTTATGTCCAATGCCTGACCCTGACTCAAAAACCAGAATGGGGAACAATCGAGAAAGACACCCAACGTTGAGTTCAGACTTCCATGTGCACATTTGCATACATTTGCATGCACACACTCATACATACACGCAAGAACACACACAAATCTGTATGTAGATATTCAAGTCAACTTTATTCATAATCACCCAACTCTGAAAGCATTCCAAATGTCCACTAGCTGGTGATTTTTATAACTGAGCTGTGGTTAACTTCTGATATGTTGGAGGGCTGGTCAGCAATAAGAGGGTGTGAGCACCTGGATGGGACACCATGAATGGATTCTGATAGCTCCTGCTTCATGAAAGGAGCAGAATTCAAAGGCATTTGGCATGCTGGAGTAGGT
>JAQHUG010000214.1:2086059-2105978 GCA_028555095.1 Dicrostonyx torquatus | reverse complement strand
GCACGGGCACTGCACCCACCCCAGCACGGGCACTGCACCCACCCCCACACGGACACTGCACCCACCCCCACACGGACACTGCACATTCCCCAACACCTACATTCTCAACTTTCTTCTCTTGTGTCCTCAGGGGGTCTGGGCGGGCTCCTGAGGCCCTGGGTCTCTTAGTACCGGGCCTCTGTCTTCTGCTCTGTTTTGGACACAGTTCCCATCAGTCCCCACGTTCCCCACTGCTGCTCCTCTCCGCGAGGGGCGGGGTCTAGCCTAGAGTGCTGCCTCCTCTCACCTGAGCTGGAGTTCTCCCAGAGGTGGGCCCTGCCCTCTCTTCTGCTGTCCTCTTCTCTGGCTGCCCCTAGTGACTGTAGGAGCCAGCCACAAGAAGCTAAATAGAAACAAACAGACGACCCAAAGGAAGTTCATTACTTCCAGCCATTATCACCTGCCTGAGTCTCAGCAGTTTGCCCTGAAGCAATACCTGGCTGCAGGAAGGACCATAAACTGAGATTACCTGAGCATCACCCAAGAACAGACCATCCAGAGGAAATGCCTAACATTCAGGATCACCTGCCAGCACACTCACCAGGACACCCTTAGACAAATGTCAGCCAATCAGGGGTCCTGAAACTTAGAAATCCCCTCACCCCCACTTTTACTACTATAAAAATCAACTCTAACTGAGCTCAGGGCTCTACAATTATTCCAATATGTTGGACACGTGGAGAGACCGAGTTTGCAAGCTTGCATAAAATAAAGGCTCTTTGCTTTTACATATGGGACTCAGTCTCCTTGTTGGTTTTGGGGGGCCGGTCTGGGCATAATAGTGACTTTTCCATATTCCCTTCCCAGCATGCACAGCCTGCTGGTGTTGGGTGGCTCCAAGAACAGCCTTAAGCATTGGCTCAAGGGTGAGCAACCCTCATGTGGGGAAAAACAGAAGCCATGGGAAACAGGCAGAAGGAGATCAGGAGAGCAGGCAGCAGCTGACCAACCTGGGCGGGAATGGGGCTTCTTAGAACAGCAGTGGGTTCGTGCACATGCCCAGTGTCCACTAACTTCCGACTTTCAACACAGCCCCAGCAGTCTGCACAGGGGAAGCAGAACATAGTAGGGATGCCTAAGGCGGCTCCAGAGGGTCAGAGTCACCTGTGGTGGTCACAGGGTGTTTGAAAGTATCCAAGATGATCCCAGCTCCAGGTTCGGACACAGCAGTGGCAAGATGATGGTGTAATAGCTTCTGCTTCTGCAGAGCGAGCTCCCGAATGCAGCCAGACTTCACAGTCCACACAGTGGCCCCCTGGGACCCCTGCAATAGCTTCTGCTCCTGTTGAGCGAGCTCCCGAATGCAGCCAGACTTCACAGTCCACACACTGGCCCCTGAGACACCCCCTCCCAGCCAGTAACTATCCATAAATGCCAATGTGTGTTCATCATTGATGAAAAGGTTGTTTCCATCAGTCCCCTCCAGGGCCACGGAGAGTCACAGGCACAATGACTCAGGCAAATATTGTGACACAGGTGCAAGGGCTCAAGGACAGTGGTACAGAGGGGGAGGAGCAGTCGGGCGCAGGGGCAGGGCCACAGGTGCCCCTCAGCCACCCAAGCAACTTTGGTTAATTGCTGGAGTGCGCGTGTGATGACTACCATCTTAGAGGCAGCGGAGGGCAACCTTGGTAAGAATGCCGGGCAATTACTTCCAGCCTCTCACTAGGATCCAGGGCATCTTGGGACCTGGGCCAGGACTCTCGGGCCTTCCTACTAATTAGCAGTGTGCGTCTCCCAGCTGTTGTCTGCTCAGGATAGAAAGGAAACCACGGGTCATCAAACAAAATGCTCAGAGACTTTCGGGCTCAGTCTCATTGTGGTTCCCTCCAAGGTGTCAAGGGAGCACCCCCAAAAAATCTCTCCTGAATGCCTGTTGTGAAGCCAACAAGGCCACTTTAGCTTTCGGTGCAAGGACAGCAGAGAGCTGACCCTGAGGGAGGCAGGCTAGCACAGCTTTCGGAGGCATGTCTTTATATGCTGCTGATGGTCGGGACGTCCTTGCGTCTAGCTAATGACAAGTTGTCTGTTTTTTCTCGGTGGTCAGGGTGGAAGCCAGAGTCTTGTGCACTTGGGCAAGTGCTGAACCACTGAGGCCCTTCCCCCATCCCCTAATGATGACTTTGGTAGGCGGCCATGTTTTCTGGCTCGGATTTTTAATCTCTGAATTATGTCTCCCCATTAAGGTGGCAACTCAGGATATTCATGTCTAAGATGCAGCATGACTGCCCGTGGTTGTGGTTTCATTCTTAGCAGGCAGAAGGATGGACGATCACTCTTGAGCATTGCTGGGCCTCTGTGTGGGGAGGGTAGGCGGGGAGTGCAGATCGCTGGAACACATGGCAGACATGGAGGCACACAGAGGCTGGGGTCACCGTCACAGATCAGTTGTCAACAGCAGTCAGGGAAGGTGTCCTGGAGGAAGTAAGGATTGAGCCCTGAAATCGGCCCCCAGCTTGGAAAGAAAGGCACCCAGGGAAAGGAGCCTGCTTCTGGGTAAAAGAGGCATGACCTGGCAAGGACTAGTGGCATGGGCCCCTGGTGGGAGGAAAAGAGGGATTGAGGGGACATGCATCATTCTTTCATGCACAGGAGCCCGCTTATAAGTGTCAGACATGCTCTGTGATGGCTGCCCTGTAGAAGGAAGCAGCCATGTTGGTAGTGAGAGAGGAGAGCCCAGAGGGCCATCAGCTCTGAGAGGTGAGATCCAAGGAGTGTAGCGGTGGGGACAGAAGGTGTCCATAGATGTGCCGACTGAAGGCCCTAACACCCCGGTGATGGCAACCACTGTCTGAAGAAGACCATAGTGAGGGCACCAACGGCTGTGACAGATGACAAGGCCTGGGCCAGCATGTGTCGGCTGTGCCCTTGAGGTCCACTGTGGTTTGGAGCAAGCTGGCCTGACTGGGAGACCAAAGTATGTGAGTAACAGTGCCTGGCCTTGCAGAGCAGGGTGGCCTGGGTAGGCACCATGGAGCTCTAAGGTCAGGAGTGATCTTCCTAACCCAGTGACCTCTGGGTAGTGCATGCTCAGGGAGCAGGAGAAATGAAAGCTTGCATGGAAACATGCTGGCAGCAAAAAGCATGTCTCCAGTCAGGGCCCTCACAAGGAGGAGGGTGAGGGGCAGAGTTGGTCCCACAGTTCCTGTGACCTCTGTATGTTAGATCCACTGCATGGCGGAAGGGCCATGTGTGTGGGTGGTGGAGCTCCATGGTGCCCACCTGCCTGAGACCCTGGCAGGTTCAACGTGCCTCTGACCTCACAGCACCATGGTTCCCTGCACCCAAAACTTGGGTGACAACCTTCATAGTACATTTAGTAGCAGTGAGGAAAACGGTGTCCTTCATAAACAACAGGCCAAAAGGAAAACAGGGAGCTTGGTCAGAGTTTTCTGTGCATGGGATTGAGATGAAAAGATTCAGGATGAACCACTCGTTATTGTGCTAAGGATGGACAGCCATGTGGACACAAGGTCACATACAAGTTGTGACCTAATATAACAGACAGAGGGGGACCCAGAAAAGTGTGAAAGCTTCTTTACCGCTGCTGTGGTCAAACACCACAATCAAGGCAGTTTATAGAGGAAATAGTTTATTTGGGCTTACGGTTCCAGGCTAAGAGTCTATCATCATCAGGGCTGGGAGGAACAGCAGCAGGCAGGGCAGGACCAGGAGCTGAGAGCTCAAGTCTTGAACCACCAGCACAAGACCGGGTAAGCAAACTGGAAGTAAGGAGAGGCCTTAAGCTCTCAAAGCTGGCCCTAATGGGATACTTCCTCCTGCAAGACTGCGCTTCCTCAGCCTGGGAACCAGCTGTTCCAATGCCCAAGACCATAGGAGATATTTCTCATCCAAACCACCACAGCCTGTCCATCCAGATTCTTCTGTGTTACATTTTTAAAAGTCACCGTGACCCTGTTACTTGATAGAAGCAACTTGAAGGAGAAGTAACACATTTTATTCCCGGAGTTAGAGAGTTCATGGCTGCTTAGCCCCATATGCCTGGGCGGAGCATTGCGGAGGTAAGAGTGCAGGGGGAAGACTGTTCACCTCGTGGAGGGCAAAAAGCAGAGCGGGGAAGGGACATGCACGGACCCAGTAGCCAACCACCTCAAACTCCTAATGTTTTCAGCTCCTCTTAAAATAGTGCTATCAGCAGGGTCTCAAACGGTCAACACGTGAAAGAATTTCACACAGAAACTGCAATTCTGGCCTCTCTCTGCAGCCTTCCTCTCAGGAACATGCTGGATCCTCCTGGACATCTTTTGATGGACAATCACACGCCTCACGAGACAACGCCAGATGAGAGGCAGGAAGTGAGCCAGTGCCAGAATGAAGCCTTCATTCTGGGACATCATTTTCTGAGCCCCAATAATATCAGGCTTCTAGAAGGTTCCAGAATTGTTGAACAGGAAACAGGGTTTGACTTTTTTTTTTTCTCTTCTTCTCTCCCTGCTAGTGGCCTCTTGCAGATGGAGAGCCGCTGCCATCTGCACAGAATCCATCATCCTGCCGCTGCGGGGAAGATGGAGGATTTTAGCGTGGGATGGAGCACCGCAGTGTGATTCAAATTGCAAGAAGGTGACAAGAATGATGATGTCTTTGAGAGGCTCATCCAGGAAGCGATGGCACCGTGCGGCACTGAAGCCTGACCTTGAGGAGATGCTGCAGCTTTATAGTGGCAGGGTCCCCTCCCTGAATACGTGACTGGGGTGGTCCGGTCTGGGGCTGCCCCTTAAAAATAAGACTAAGAACGTAGGGAACAAACAGGCCATCCTTGGAGAGTAAGCCAGGCTGACTGTGTAGGGAGGGGACACTCCTCAAACTCTTATTCCTTCTCAAAACAACTTATCTTAAAAGGGCTGCCAATCATACCCTGGGACATTCCACAACTGGCCCACCTGGGCCTCAAGCCTAGCATTTAATCTTAGGTACATAGTAAGGAGTGTCCGGTATCTGGAGGAAATGAATCTTGCAGCCTACCTACAGAGGCTGACAGGAAATACCACTCCCAAGTGACCATTGGACAATGGCCCTGAATCCACAGTTTTGGCTTTGAGAACCCATATGCCATTCTTTGCATATAAAACCTAAAACAGACACCAAATCTTTTTATCCAGAGGCCAGAGAACAGTGGGATGTCTATGTGGGGGCTACACTCAGAGTGTAGCAAATTAGGGTGTCATGTCTTTATATGAAGATGTCTTGGGCCTCTGTAGCCATGGACACACGAACTGGCTTCCCTCGGGGGTTCTTAGTCACCTTCATGGTGACTGTGACAGACTTGGAACATGATTCACTGATGGCACTCTTGGCCCCTCAAGCTCTTTGGCACTGGTAATGCAGGGCTTCAAGCTTCCTTGCGGGGTGGCAGCTGTAGGGTGGAACCCCCCCCTCTACCAGCTGTCTGTCTGTCCAAGCAGCTGTTGGCACACTCTTGCCAGATCCGCAGGGGAGAAATGCCATTCGGCCAAGGGTTACCAGGAAGTATGAGCTGGCACTTCAGCTTATATATCCTTGAATGCCGGAGCTCTGGGCTGTTGCTGAGCGTCGTGTGTGGATGTGTTCGCTAAGAGAGGGCTTTCTCACAGGTGACTGCATCTTCTGGAATTCTCTGTCCTCGTCGCTCCTGGACAAGATGACCTGGTGTGTATGGATTAGGACGAATGTGTTTCTGGCTCTTTCCCATCTCACTCCCAGATGGAGGTGGGTGTTGCCAGGGAGGGAGGAGCAGGGGCCGGTGGAGGCCTTTCTGGAACTTTCACAGAGAGTGTGGGTGGGGGTCACCCAGCCAGTCCAACTAAGAATCACAAAGTCAAGAGACAGGGAGGGGAAAGGGCAGGTGCTGGCCTGGGCCCTGTCAGAGAGACATGTTCTACAACACAGTGTTGGCTGCTGCATAATCAGCAGAATGCCATAAACAGGCCAAGGGCACACACCCCACACAATAGCCCACACTTAAAGCAATGCCATAGGAAGCCCAGCATTGTGCTTTCAGCTGTGCAAACGTCAGAGCTGCAGACTAGGCAGAAGCTAACCAGGAGGGCAGAGAATGGGAGTCCTAGGCCTTGGTATGTCCCCCGTGTCCCATTTGTCAGGAAGCACGAGGGCCAGTGTAAAACACAACCCTCGGGAGGGCGATGAGAGGGGGGCTGCTGTGTCTCTGGCTGGATGTGAGGATTTGTGCCTGCCCTGGGAAGACGCAGGAGGAAGGAAGAGCTGAGCGCACAGTCCACTGCCTGAAGCGGGACTGCACCTCTAGACCACACACGAGTCCATCCAAGGAGTGGAACCCTGAGTGGCTTCAGGGTGACCTTAGGGTATCGGCTCCATTGCTGGCCAAGTGGAGATGCTGATCCTGAGGCAGTAACTGAACAGGTGGACACAGAAATCAAACCAAGAATAACAGACAAAACAAGAGGCCAGACTTCAGCGGCAGCACTGAGACTCAGAGATGGTGGGAGATGTTTAGAGGAGCCAGTGAGTAAATACAGCAGCACACTCTGTGTGTATGAGAGACAGACAGACACACAGAGGGAATTTAGGGTTGCTACAATAGTATATCTAAAGTGTTTGGTTTTCAAAAAAGGTAGAGAGATACAAGAAAAAGGTGAGCCCCCTTTGTGGGCTAGGGAAGCAGCCAGCAGCCAGTGCTGTGGGCGCTAAGGCTGGTGTTAGGCAAAGACTTCAAAACAACCATTGTAAATATGTTCAAAGACCTAAGGGAAATCATGGCTAGGGAATTAAAGACCAATTATGACAGCAATGGCACCCAATGCAATCTACTGACATATAGAAACTGTGTTTATTATACACAGCTAACCGAAAGAAGACTTGACTGGGGGGTTCAACAGCACATCTGCCTTGGCAGAAGAACTTGGAAATAGATGAATTAAAAGCCATCTAGTCCTAGCTGTGTGCGCTCCAAGCACTACGGAGGTTAAGGCAGAAAGATCATGGGTTTAACTCTAGCCTAGTCCACCCAGCAGGGTAGCTGTCAAAAAATAAAGGGGGCGGGGAGAAAGTAAGAAAAATTGCATTATGAGAGATTTGGGTGAAAGAAGAGGGGAGGGAGGAGAGTAAAAATTGAGGCAAGAAAAAGAAAACCCCCGGTTTGTGAAAAGGTATTAATATGCATCAGTGAAGTGCACATTCTGCATAGGGTACACAAGAGATCCTTTGGAGATGCACACATGCAAGACAAAGGAAAGTCTCAACACAGCAACAAACCTCATCAGATGCAAAGGGAAAGAACAATTCCTGTTGACTGGGCAGTGGCAGAGAGCTGAAGAAGGCAAGCTCTAAACACACCTTGCCAACCTAGCCTTCCAAGTGGAAGCACAGCCAAGGCATTTTGAAAGGAAGCTTGAGAAGGTTCGCCTCAAGCAAATCCTCCCAAACCACCCTAAAGGGAGTCCTCTGGTGGAAAACAAATGTCACCAGAAAGTTCCTGAAATCCACACGAAGGGGCGGGGAGGTGGCTCCACGGTCAAAACTCTTGCTGGCACACTGGAACAACTAGTTTGAATCCTCAGAACGGAAGTGAACACTGGACAGTGTGGCACAAGCGTTTGTAACCCCAGCGAGCCTACTGGCAATGGAAGGCAGAAACAGGAAAATCTCCAGAAGCTGAAAGACCAGCTAGTCTCTGATGACTGAGACCTGAAAGCTGACCTCTGACCTCCTCATATGTGCTGTGGCACAGGAACTCACACACGGGAACACTATACATACATATGCACATGCGCACGCGCACACACACACACACACACACACACAATGTGTTTGAAGAGTATCGGGGCCGTTCTCATACAGGCAAACACACCGCTGCTATCTTTTCTTCAATGGATTTAAAAGGCAATTATTTACAGTGCTGGTAAAGCTCACTAGGCTAGAAGCAGTAAATATGACATGTACGGCAACAACACCAGGGACTACATTGGAATATGGCTTCTCTAGTTCTCAGAGTCAGTAAAAATTCACAGTAGACTGGAATAAATGAAAATTTACATTGCAATATATATAATACATAAAAAGGTGAAACAGCGGGCTGGAGAGATGGCTCAGTGGTTAAGAGCATTGTCTGTTCTTCCAAAGGTCCTGAGTTCTATTCCCAGCAACCACATGGTGGCTCACAACCATCTGTAATAAAATCTGGTGCCCTCTTCCGGTCTGAGGGCATACATAGAGGCAGAAGGTTGTATACATAATAAATGTTTAAAAAAAAAAAACAAAAAATGGGCCGGGCGGTGGTGGCACACACCTTTAATCCCAGCACTTGGGAGGGAGAGGCAGGCGGATCTTTGTGAGTTCGAGACCAACCTGGTCTACAAGAGCTAGTTCCAGGACAGGCTCCAAAGCCACAGAGAAACCCTGTCTCAAAAAACCAAAACCAAACCAAACCAAACAAACAAAAAAAAACCCACAAAACAAAACAAAAGGTGAAACAGCATAAAAGCAAATGAATTTACTTACATATTTGAGGTGGGGTTTTACCCTACGGCCTAGACTGCCCTAGCAACACTCTTGCCTCAGCCTCCTGGATGCTGGGATTACAGTCGTTTGGCATCGTGTCTGGCACAGTGATGGAATTAAAATAAATTATACTAGGATTATTTTACATGGTACAAACATGTACTACATTTACTACAAACAACAGCAAGAAGGCTAAAACAGCTGTCAGAGGTCGCCCGCCTCCCTGGCTAGACTGGACTAAGTGCTTTGTCGGGCAGCAGACATGGAGCTCACGTGCAGGCCCCACGTGCAGCCCCTTTCTTCTCCTTCCATTCAGGAAAGGACACCAGCCCATGCAATGGTGCCACCCACATTTACAGTAGAGTTTCTATCTCAACTAACCTAAAATTCTTCACAACACGTCCAGTGATTTGCTTCCAGTCATTCTGAATCCCATCATGTGTCAGAGATTGACTGTCACACAGACTAAGTCATGAAAGATCAAGTTAAATGCTTTGTGTGAGACTTGATGGCCTTTAGATTCAAAGACAGACAGCAAACCAAGAATGTAAAATACCTCGTGCAAACAAAGGCCATAAGAAAGCTAGAATGGCAACAGTAACTCCACTTAAAATAGACTAATTCATAAAACGAGAGTACTCGATGCACTTGGTCGAGAGAGACACAGTTCAGAGTCAGAGGCAGATTGAAAGCAGAGCATCAGGAAAAGACAGATGTACCAGATAAACAGTGACCTTAACAAAATGGAAGAGCTAGCCCACTAGTAGTCCAGACTACAAAATACACGGTGAAGAGGACACGCTGATACCATGATGGCTGTAAGGGAAATACAGCAGCGTGTGTGCTCACGACGAGAGAGCACTAAACACATAGGGCAAATACAGACCGTGGGAGGGGGGAACAGGCACTGAAACAGCCACGGTTGGAATCTGCAGCGCTCTGCTTCCTGCCGAGAAACGCTAGACAAGCATAAACAGAACCCCACACAATCAGAAACAAAAGGCCAAGGAAATAAAGAAAACGATGTCAATCTTCTTCAGGATTTCTGAGCCTAGATGTACTATTGCTATAGATCACCATGTTATTAGAGATCACCTGTGGTTATCTGCAGCTTACATTCAAATTCTTCAGAAAAAAAATTGCACTATGAGCCGAGCGTCTGTTTCTCAAAGACTGTGTTGGAGCCCTACCAACTGTGATGTGACCGGCAACTGGCCGGTGTGCTGGTTTGAGTAAGAATGGTTCCCATAGGTTCACAGATCTGGATGCTTGGTCACCAGCGAACGGCACTATTTGAAAGGGTTAGGAGGTGTTGCCTTGTTGAAGGAGCTATGTCTCTGAGGGTGGGAGTTGAGGTTTCAGAAGTCCGCACCATTGCAGTTGGAGCTCTCTCTGCTCCCAACTTTTGAATCAGATGTAAGTTCCCAGTGCCATGCTGTGCCTGCTGCCACACTTCCAGCTATGATGGACAGACTCACCCCTGAGACTGTAAGCAAGCCCCCAGGTAAGTGCTTCCTTTTGTAGGTTGCCTTAGTATTGATGTCTCAGCACAGCAATAATAGAACAGTACCTAAGACAGTGACTGTCATAGCAACAGAAACAAAGCCAGGACTGTAGCATTCATTCTCTCTGCCTCCTGTCTGCAAAATACGTATCAGCTCCATGGCCCCGCCACCATAACATCTCCTCCATGATGGACTGTATCCCTTGAAACTGTAAGTCACAGCAGGCCCTCCTTTCTTGTTGGGCATTTGGTCACAGCCAAGGAGAAAGTAACTAGTATTTAAATTTAAATATTGGACTTCTAAGTAAGGTTAAAATACAAAATAAACCTGGGGTCAGGATTCAGTGGTGTGAGTGACCTTGGCTGTTCTATTTGCGTGTACTAAGGAAAAGCCAGGTAAAGACACATTAAGGCATTAAGAAGGCCATTGCTTATGGAGGGATACCTTGCTCAGCCTAGATACAAGGGGGAGGACCTTGGTCCTGCCTCAATGTGACATGACAGAATTTGGTGACTCCCCATGGGCGGCCTCACCCTCTTTGAGGAGTGGATTGAGGTGGTGTGGGAAGGAAGGGGGGGGAGCATGAATAAGGGAGGAAGGGGGAACTGGGATTGGTATGTAAAATAAAAGATTGTTTTAAAAAATAAAAATAAAATTAAAAAATAAGAAAGAATTTAAAAAGGTGACTGTAGATGGGCTTTTTCCTCTGGGCTGCCAGCTCACACATACACAAAAAAATGAGACAGAGACTTATTATTAAATATAAAAACTCAGCCTACAGCTTAGGCTTGTCCCACTAGCTCTTATAACTTAACCCATTTCTATTCATCTACGCGCTGCCATGTGACTTGAGGCTTTTACTGCTGTTCCTGCATGTCTTGCTCCTCTGTGTCTGGCTCTCAACCCAGCCTTTCTTCTTCCCAGAGATCTCTGTCCAGAAGCTCCACCTATACAGCCTGCCTAGCTATTGGCCATTTACCATTTTATTAAACCAATCATGGTGACACATATTCACACAGCATAAAGGAATATTCTATAACACCTTTGCCTTTGGAAGGAAATCCTCCCCTGAAGGTGACCGGGCTGCCAGTCCAATCTAGACTGCCAGCCTCTAGCTCTCTCACAAGACCCTAGGTTGTAGCTGGGCAGTGGTGGCACACGCCTTTAATCCCAGCACTCGGGAGGCAGAGGCAGGCAGATCTCTGTGAGTTTGAGGCCAGCCTGGTCTACAAGAGCTAGTTCCAGGACAGGCTCCAAAGCTACCCGGAAACTATGTCTTGAAAAACAAAACAAAACGAAGATCCTAGGTTGTTTGGAGATAGAGTCTTGCTATGTTGCCCAGCCTGACTTCCAAATGCCATCGTCCTGTCCTAGTCTGGGTGCTGGGATTGCAGATGTGGCCCACATGGACTGCAAGCCTCTAGAACTGCCAGGATGCCTTGCTGTTTAAGCCATCCACTATGTGAGGTTTTACTGGGGTACTTTCAGCTGGAAGTCTGTCTACCTACCTAGAGTGCACGCACATACAGCAAAAGGGTAACACATAGGAAGGCTGAGCAAAGAGATGAGGGAGCTGTCTACCCTCACAAAATGCTCTGTGCTACTCTTACAACCCATGAGGAAATGTTACACAACCAGATACCCCACCACTGCCCTAATCAGGGAGTGTGCACAAAGATTCCAGGCTGTAGGCTTCTGTCTCCTGAGCTAGTAACAGCCTCATGACATGACTGTCACGGCTCCTCCTCAAATCCCCAGGAAGCTGACAGTGGATTCAGATCTTCTGTTTGCTCTCTTGTGGCATGCCCCATGCCCTGGGTCCTTGGACCCTGGAGTACAAAAGAGGTATTTCCACGGGACCCACCTGTGAACATTTGTAGTTCATGTACTGGGTATGGTGCTACGAACTGTGGACACTGGAGGCAAGTAACGCAGTCTTAGTAGGAACATTCAATTATGCTTACTCAAGTACCAGCCCAGGCTTCCTCAGGTCTCAAGCTTTGCCTTCTATCTGACACCTCTCATCCTAAGGCTGTCTTTAAACACTTGTTAACATATTATGTTAGTAAGGGTTCTCCAGACTCACAGAACTTATGGGAATTTACTGGAACTTATTGGAATACAGGCTGCAGTCCAACAGTGGTTAGTTATGACCTGCTGGGATCCCGGAGAAGGAATGGATGGGCTGAGGGAAGTGAGGGCGAGCAGGAAGAAGGAACACCCTTCTTCCACTGTCCTTACACAGGCTTCCAGGAGAAGGTGTGGCCGAGACTAAAAGTGCGTCTTCCAGCATCAGGAACTAGAGTAAAGGCATGTTGTCTTCTTGTCTCAAGGTCTGGGTCACAAGTGTGCCCTTCATTCCAGATATAGTCAAGCTGACAACCAGGAATAGCCACCAATTCACTCCTCGTCAATCAGACACACAATCATATTATGTTCTTATTAATTTCCAAGTGAAAAACAAAAACCAGGTCATAATAACACCTAGACATAATAGAACTACCCCACGTACAATCACAAACACATTATATATTTAATCAGGTCATAATTACGCCTAACATGATATAACGATCCCTCATATAATCATAAAACACATTATAAATTTAGAATAGTTGTAATTTCTTGGGAGAGAGCCTTTCTATCATATGTTAACCATGGATATTCTCTTAATTCATGTTAAAACATATAAGGAAATTGAAAGAAAATATGAATATCTGAAAAAAAACCTTCTTAACAAAATACAACAGAAGCACATCAGTTACAAACCTTGTTTCTGCAGCTGTCACATGGCCTTGGCTGGTATTTATGACTACCCTCCTACACCCCCTCTGCAAGCACCTCAGCAGGCCTTGGCTCTTTTCCTGGAGGAGTGACCCATCCCTTCATTCCTGACAGGTCTGTGCCCTTGGTCAGACTGCCTTCATTAGGATGGTGTAGCTTCCCATTGACTTTAACCACGGAACATGGTAGTATCAAGAGATGCCCTAAAGGACCATGGGCACTGCAGACATAATCCTTCTTACCTCCACTGTGGAGAAGCAATCCCATTTCCCCATGGCAATCTGGATCTATCACCCCTAACACTTCTATGGCTGTGAAGTGAGTTCCCTGGTCTAAAGCAGTACTCTGTGGAATAGCATTTCAGAGGATCAGACATTCTATAAGCACGAATGGTGTTTTGGCAGAAGCATTATGTGCAGAAAAGGCAAATCCATATCCAAAATCAGTACAAAGTAAGCAAATCCATAACCAGAAAAAGGATCTACTCCAGTAAAGTAAGCAAATCCATATCCAGAATAAGAATCTACTCCAGCACCTCAATCTGCCACCAGGTTGCTGTCTGGTCACCCTGGAGAATGGTGCCATATCTGGTGTTGGTCTCTGCTGTTGGCAGATCTAGCACTCAGTAGCAAGTCAGCCTTGGTGAGTGGCAGTCCATGTTGTTGAGCCCATGTATAACCCCCATCCCTGCCACCATGGCCACATCGTTCATGGGCCCACTGGGCAATGACAGGGATGGCTAAGGAAAGAGACTGTCCACAGAACGAGTCATCTTATCTACTTGATTACTGAAGCCCTCTCAGCTGGTCACCTTTCAATGAGCACTGACATGGGACACAATGATCTTTTCATCCTTTGCCCATTTGGAGAGATCTATCCATATACCTCTTGCCCAGATGTCTTTCTCACCCATTTCCTAATCATGCTCTTTCCCAGTCCCTGACCATACAGGCGATCTTTGGCACATCGATATGCTTGTTCACTGTACCTCTGGCCTTCTCTCCTTCCAAACAAACAGTATGACCATGTATGCTGCCCACTATGAAGATTTCCCTTTGCCATATCTTTCAGAGTTGTCCCAGAAAAGGGGCTGTAATGCTGCACCTGTCCACTTCTGGGTGGTGCCTGCCTAACGTGCGGAGCCATTTGTAAACCCCAGTCTTCTCTTCCTCAACCGATCATACAGAACACCCCATGAGGCTACAGGCGCATGCTTGGCAACAGACAGCATTGTAGCAGTAGAAACCGTAAGCATTTGGGCAAACTTCATGTAGCTTGCTTGTGTCTGCAGGACCTGCTCAGGCTTGATCTCATAAACACCACTTCCATTTGATAACAGGTTGCTGCTGTTATGACTTGGTGAGTCAGATAACGCCCAGCTCATGATGGGCAGTTCAGGTCACATGGTAACTTGGTGGCCATTGTCGAATGTTCAATTTCCACTAAGGCCCAAGAGCAGGCCAAGACCCGTATTTCAAAGGGAGAATAGTTGCCCACAGATGATGGCAGAACCTTGTTCCCAAATCCCAAAGGTCTCTTTGGTGTTGCCCTCTCGGTGTAAAGGGGCCTGAAAAGGACTCCAAGCAGCATCCCCATCTGCCGCTGACACCTCAAGTATAATAGGGTCTGCCGGATCATATGGTTGAGGCAGTAGAGCGGCCTGAACAGCAGCCGGGACCTGTTGAAGAACCTTCTCCTGTTCTAGGCCCCGCACAAAGCTAGCAGCTTTCTGAGCCACTTAGTAAATGGGCCAGAGTAACACAGCCAAGTGGAGATTGTGCTGTCTTCTGAATCCACAGAGGCCCAGTAAACTTGTGCTTCTTTCTTGGTGGTGGGAGGAGCGATGTGCAATCACTTCACCTTAGAAGGACTATCTCTGCATACCCCACACCACTGGACTCCTAAGAATTTCACTGAGGTAAAAGGTCCTTGAGTTTTGGTTGTATTTCCCATCCTCTGACACACGTATGTGTTATCAAGAAGTTCAAAGTGGTTGCTACCTCCTGCTCACTTGGTCCAATAAGCATAACGTCACTAATATAGTGGACCAGTGTGATATTCTGTAGAAGAGACATATGCTAGAGATCATTTCCAACAAAGTTATGAGACAGGCTGGAGAGTTATCACACTCTTGAGGTAAAACAGTAAAGGTATACTGCTGGCCTTGTCAACCAAAACCAAATTGCTTCTGGTGGTCCTTATGTATTGAGAAAAAAGGCATCTGCTAGGTCAACAGCTGCACACCACGTACCAGCAGATGTATTATCTACTCAAGTAAGGACACCACATCTGGTACAGCAGCTGCAATCATTCACTACCTGGCTGAGTTTTCCATAGTTAACTGTCATCCTTCGTGTCCATCTGTGTTCTGCACTGGCCAGATAGCAGAGTTAAAGCGAGATGTGGTAGGAACCATCTCCCTGCGTCTTTCAAGTCCTTGATGGTGGCACTAGTTTCTGCAATCCCTCCAGGGATGTGATATTGTTCTGAATGGCAGAGGCAACTCCAAAGACCTCCATGTAGCCTTTCCAACCCTAACAGCTCTCACTCCACATGTCAGGGAACAAACAGAATTCTGCCAACTTCTCACAAGCCTAGAGAAGCCAAATAAATATCCCAATTATACATTCTGAAATTGGGAAAATCACAGGATGAGTTTGGGGACCTACTGAGCCTACTGTGAGTCAGACTTCAGGCAAATCTCCATTATTACCTGATTTCCATGAGTCCCTACTTTAACTGGAGGACCACAGTGTTTCTTGGGGTCTCCCAGAACTCATCATCAATTCAGAACTGGTACCCAACAGACCCTGAAAAGTCTGATTGTTTCCTTTCCCCTATTCTGGGTCTGCAAACTGACTCGTCTGGAAATTGATTCACTGACCAAGACTGTCTTTTGCCACAATCCAATGCAGTCTTTCATTTGTTTGACAATTTTTCTGCTTATGCAGATAGAACAGAAGTGCAGTAGACTTCTTAATCTATTTCATACCTGGAAACACCATGATTGATCAGCTAGGACCAAAGGTCCATATGAGTCATGCCACTATAAAATTCACCTTGCCTGTGCTGACCATTATGGGTTAGGCCATTATGAACATTTTTTAGTTTACTTTGCCCATTATGATAACCACGGTCACCTTGCCTCTGGCGATTCAATGATGTCACCTGGCCCCTGCTACCTCAGGGCCCAATTAAACCCACTGTATTTAATTCGTCCAACTGAGCAGCAGCTTCTTCAACTCTAAGGTCTGGCAGAAGAAAAACGGCAACAACAGAGCTCTTCAGCTGTACTGGTGCCCCTCTCACCATTTTGCATCTTATAGCATCCATGAACGGCATGTCTTCTGGACACTCCCACTGTGGAGGATTAGGCTTTACACAGTGAACCTACTCTAGCATTGCAATTGTCCTGAGTCTTAAAATCCCTTCATCAGTATCAAGTCAAGGGATATTAGGCATCTCCAACTCCTTTTGAGCGGGCCAGCTTCTGATAAACAATTCAACCAACCACTCAAACAAGCTTTTCTCACGTTTTTAAACTGTATGAGCTTCCATATTAAACCTAGAATCACCGCTCAGTGGGCCCATATCAATGAACTCCATCCAAATCAGTTTCATGTTTTGTTTTCCATTATTCCACACCCTTAAAATCCATTCCTACACATATTTCCCAGACTTTTGCTTGAACGAATTAGCAAAATCGTTAAGCTCCTTAGTAGTGTTGCACACCTCCTTGTGGACTGCACTTTCTACATCCCTCTAGGAGCCCGGCTTAAGTCTGGTTGTAGGTCTCTGAGGCTGAGGCTTGAATTTTCACTGTAAATCAGCCAACCTTATAATGAGAGCTTCAATTTGATTTTCTACAACTTGTTCTCTATGGATGCTGGAGAGAAGATTCTTTTCCAGGGCACATTTAGAAACCTTTAGACTGTTTATTCGCATCTGGAGCTGGTCGACTTTATCACTAAATTCGCTGAAAACCTTCCCCATATTCTGAAGTTGGACAATTTCATCATGGAGTCCATTCTTAACCTCTTTATCAATTTATCCAGAGATGCTAAGAGCAACTAACCAGCAGCATTATTTCCTTACTTCCCCCCAAACTGTCCATTGCCACTCACTATTGATGAATCAAGACAATCAAAGGCATTTATCTCTTTAAGTTTGAATTATCGTTTACACTGTGGGCTTTCGGTACTTTTAGAGCTCCCAGAAGAGAGTAGCGAGGTTTCAGTAGCTGGAGGTGCTGGCAAATCAAGAAGCCTATTCCAGGTACCTGAAAGATTTTTCCTTGTACTTCTGTGTCCTTAGTACTACTCTGGTACCAAAATCTGTTTTAGTCTGGGTTCTCTAGAGTCACAGAACTTACAGAAAAATCTCTCTCTCTCTCTCTCTCATACATACATATATATATATATATATATATATGTATATATACATACATATATACATATATATGAATGAATTTCTTGGAATGATTTACAGGCTGCAGTCCAACAATGGCTAGTTATGGATGGAAAGTCTAAGAATCTAGAAGCTGCTCAGTCCCATGAGGCTGGCTGTCTCAGCTGGTCTGCTGGGATCTAAGAGGAATGGATGGGCTGATGGATGTGCGGGCAACAGGCGAAGAACACCCTTCCTTCCTCCACTGTCCTTTTATAGGCTTCCAACAGGTCTGGCCCAGATTAAAGGCGGGTCATCCAGCCTCCGGATTACAAATGTGCCCTCCATTTCAAGATTCATTCCAGATATAGTCAAGATGACAACCAGGAATAGCCATCACGTATTTTTTTTAACTAATTTTTAAACTTCATATATGCATTCAATGTGTTTTGATCATATTCAACCCCCAGGCTCCCCTAACTGCTCCCAGATCTATTTCCTCTCCCTGCCCTCCCCCAACCTTTTCATTTTTTAAATAAACATTTGAGTCTAGCTTTCATTGCCCATACACTCATTAATGTGAGACCATCCATTAGAATGTGGACATTCAGGTGGCCACACACCTAAAAAACTGACTTTTCCTCCTTCAGAAGCCATCAAGGGTCAATACAGGCTGTGTGTGTGTGGATGTGTGTCTTGCAAGTCCTGCTCCCCTCCATGCTACAGAGCTGATTGGCTTGGTCCTGTGCAAACCATCACAGCTTCTGAGTTCACGACTGCAGTTATCTGTCATGTCTAGAAGACACTGTAAGGCTCGGTCCCTCCATGACTGCTGACTCTCTTCCTCGATGGTCCCTGAGCTTTGCATGGAGGGATCATGACATAAAGATGTTCCATTTGTGTCTGAGCACTTCACAGGCACTTAGTCTTTGTTTCTGTTAACCACTGTTCACTGCTTAAACTTCCTTGAACTCAGAATTGTACCAATCCATGAGGGTACAGTACTAATTTAGAGGGCATTTGATACTATGTCCATTTAGCAAAGTAAGAATAGCAGGTTCACCCTTGGAGCGTGTCAGGCTCCCTGGACATGGGTTCTAGGTCAAATCACTAGGTACGTGATTCCCCCTGTTGTGCAGGTCTTACATCTAAACAGAAAGCATTTAGTGGGTCCCCTAATAACTGTGCCACTATTGCACTGATGGGCATGTCTTGCCACTCTGGTTAGCTGATGTAGCTCATAGGGTTCACAGCTGTGTTATCCTGTTGATGAGCCCCCAATTCCAGCAGCCTACACGACAACTGTCTGATACCATGAAAACTAGCCAGGACAGGGGAAGCTTCCTGGAAGGTACCAACTTAATTTCACTATATCCCATGATCAAAGTGTATGGTTTCTTTGGTAATGGGGTTTTACCATTAAATTCTAGCAGGTAAGTAAGAGCGATGGCAATAGTCTGTATTCCTTTTCGGGGGTGCTCTGTGGGACACCCTTGGAGGTATACATAACACACCCAACGCTGGGGTTTTCATTTGGCAACTTAAGCCTTCTGGGAAGCTCACTGACCCCTATAGGTGGAAATGTGCTGGTCTGAATGGGAATGCTTGGTCTCCACTTAAGAATTGGGAGATGTGATCTTGCTCGGGGGGTTGTGTTCCCGGGGTAGACTTTGAGGTTTCAAAAGATTTGTTATTCCATCCTGAGCCAGTCCAGTCTTAGTCTCCAGTTGCTCCCTGCCTTTTATCTCAAAAGGTGAGCTCTCAGCTACTGCTCAAGGACTCTGTCTACCTACCTGCTGCCATGCAGGCCACAGATTCACCCTCTGAAACTGTAAGCCCCCAATAAACTCCTCTACAAGTTTCCTTGGTCATGGTGTCACATCACAGCAACAGAAAAGTAAGACAGAACACTTCAAACCTTTTATACGAAGCTTAGAGAATAGGTTTCTAAGTCTTTTACAGGTATTCTTAGTATTAGTTATCCTTCCCCAGACACTCAATTCTTAAGACATGCTCTGGCAAACATCATGACCTTAAAGCTTGCCCATGGAAGTCCCAATATGATGGTTAGCATTTAACTGGCAACTTGACAAGAACTAGAGTCAAGAACTAGGAGGCAAGTCACCAGCCAGGCATACCTGTGAGGGCTGTCTTCGTCAACTCTAGGCAGATCTAGGATTAGTTAAGTCACTCAGTCTAACTGTGGGCAGCAGCAATCCAGGGCTGGGTTCTGGACTGAACAAACAGTAGGAAGATGAAGAGCGGCATATTCCCTTCAGCTTCCTGTCGCCGTGACTTCCCTGCCACGGTGGGCTGTACCTGCAAACTATAGCTGAATATACCTCTAACATGGATAATAAAACCCAGAAACAGAGATTGGGGGTTAAGCTGAAGATAAGAAAAGCAAAACAGTCAAGCCACTAGAGAAGTCTTACCAAGGGCTGGAAGAGGGGTGAGTCTACATGTATACAAGAAATTGTTCTGCATATTAACTACGTTAATGCTTTAGAAACAGTCAATTTTAGTTTTCCTAGATACATGTTTCCTAGGCAAGCAGGATATCCTGATCAAAATTTGGAGAACTATACACCTTAAAAAAAAAAAAAAGGGTAACATGTATATAAATTATATCCTCTAAAAAGAAAGAAAGGTAAGACCAAGTCCTAGCCCCCCAAGCGCTCTGCTCGATTGGGAGGCTCCCTCTCCCCCTCCCCCGGCTTTTCTGTGTCCCAC